>PVJI01025794.1:0-19907 GCA_004026765.1 Micronycteris hirsuta
CAGAAGGAAGAAATAAACATTCAACCAGAACAGAATGAAGAAACAAAGATTCAAAAAAATGAGGAAAAGTTTAGGAACCTCTGGGGCAAGTTTATACCTTCCAACATCTGAATGATAGGGGTACCAGAAAGAGAAGAGAAAGAATAATAAATTGAAACTTATTTGAAAACATAATGAAGTAGAACTTTCCTAATCTAGCAAAGGAAATAGACTTTCAGGAAGTCCAGGAAGCTCAGAGAGTCCCATAGAAATTGGACCCAAGGAAGCACACACCAAGGCACATCATAATTACATTGGCCAAGATGAAAGATAAGGAGAGAATCTTAAAAGCAGCAAGAGAAAAGGAGACAGTTACCCACAAAGGAGTTCCCATAAGACTGTCAGATAGCTGATTTCTCAAAAGAAACCTTGTAGGCAAGAAGGGGCTAGAAAGAAGTACTCAAAGTCATGAAAGGCAAGGACCCACATCCAAGATCAGTCAGTCTATCTAGCAAAGCTATCAGTTAGAATGGAAGGGCAGGTAAAGTGCTTCCCAGATAAGGTCAAGTTAAAGGAGCTCATCATCACCAATCCCTCATTATATAAATGTTAAAAGGACTTATCTAAGAAAAAAAGAAGATAAAAAATATGAACAGTAAAATGACAACAGACTCACAACTATCAACAATCACACTTAAAAAAAAACAAAAACGAACTAAGCAAACAACTAGAATAGTAACAGATTCACAGAAATAGAGATCACATGGAGCAGTGTCAGCAGGGAAGAGGAAGAGGAGTGGGAAGAATGGGGGAAACGGTACAGGTAATAAGAAGCATAAATGGTAAGTACAAATAGACAGTGGGAGGTTAAATATATTAGAAAACACTTAAAATCTAACTTAATCATGCATCTTACCAACCATCATCCCAGTTATCCAAGTGAGCAATCTAAAAACTTCTTTATCTTCCAAACAGACATCACTTCATATCCTATGCTCCCCTTTGCCTCTGAAATATCTCATCATTCCTATACACTGGCCAACCCTCCCCTCTCTCATGGGTCAGGCTTGCATAATCCTATGAGCATCTCATTGTAACGTTCTCTCATCCAATATTTTCTTTATAGCTCAGTCTTCTAATTTATCCTACATCTTACCATCAGAATTATCTTCCCCCACCCCATACCCAAATATACTCTTTCATGCCTCAGTTTTCCTATTGCCAACAATCCAAAATAAGTAAGAATGTACTTCATAATCAGACTTCAAATTACCCTGAAATTTCTTTCTCTGAAAATCCCTCCATTCCAACTTCCTAAGCCATCTCCAATATCCACCTTATGAAACCTAAATTCTAGTCAAGTGAAAGTATTTCTTAGATCTTTCCATTCACATCTTGGCATCATGCTCATAATTGAAATGCACCATGGGTCATAGGTCTAATGGGCTCCTAGGGTGCTGGACGATCTTATAAAATTAATTTTTGCAACCGCTCAACATCATACCTTGCATTCATACACATGTTTAACCATATTACATGTCAGTCTAATCATTAAACTATAAACTCCTTGAGAACAAGACTATGTCGTATATGCCTCAATATCTAACACATGACACATATTTCAGTTTCACTGGAAAGATTCACCTTCGTTGCCCCAAGAAAAGAATATCAATTCATCTCAAAGTAACGTGCTCCATGCCTGTCTCTCTGTCTCTCCAGGGTATATATTTGTCTCCTTGTCCATTATTTTTTTCTTCTGTACTGTCATCTGTTGGAGTTCTTCCCCCAGAGCCTTTCCAGCCACTCTGAGCCAGGGATCTACATGTGTTGCCTGGCAGATGTAGGCTCAGAAAGCTTGTACAGTCTGTCATTCTCCTGGTTGGTCCCTGGTCAACTGCCTTTCTGTTAGGGTAATTTTTTAATCATAGGTTCATTTTTACTTACTACAAAAGAAAGCACCCTAAAGATACCAAGAGTGACACAATAAATACACAGGAATTCAGCACCTACTTAAGAAATATAGCATTCCCAGTTCATATGAAATTCCTTTCCAGATCTGATCCTATCACCTCCCCTCCCCACAATGAATCACTACTGTAACTTTGGTGGTTATTATGGCAATGCATTTCTTTAAATTTTTACAACTTATCTTTGTATACATATTTTGTATAAGGATCTTGTTATGTTTTTAAATTATATATAAATATTATGTAGCAAGTAACATTATTTTGCTGAATATTGTTATTAAGATCCATTAATATTCATGTTTGTAACGAGTTAGCTTACTGTCATTCTCATATACAACTTCATTGTGTTAATGTATCATACTTTATTATCATTTTGATGAACCCATTTTGCAGTTTCCTTCAATTATTTTGAAAGTATTTTGCTAAGAATATTCTTGTATGTAACTCCTTGGGTACATTTGTAAAAGTTTCTCTAGCTACAATGTTACAGAACAAATGGGGGTGGCTGGACGATATGAAAGACCCCCCCTTTTTCTGTACCCGGGGTTTTTTCCCCCTTACCAAGTTCGTTTTGCCCGCCGCCAAAGGAAAGATTCAATGGAAAAGAATTAAAAAGAATTGTTTATTTAAACACACACAGTCCTTCCCTCTCCCACTGCCCAGTCTGGGGTCCTGTATTTTACACAGACTCCCAGAACCATCCACGTGGCCCTGACTCTCACCCAAGCCGCGTGGTCCCAAGCTGCGTGGTACCAAAAGGAGAGACACTCAAGCAGTGTGGTTCCTGAGAGAGAACCTCAAGCCATGTGGTCCCGGAGAGAGAGAGACCAAGAGAGACCTGAAGAGACCTCTCAAGCAGTGTGGTCCTGAGAAGAGCTGCTTGAGAGAGCCCTCAAGCAGTGTAGAGCCCCAAAAGCACCTAAGCCATGTGGTAGCCCCAAAAGGACCCCAGAGCCCTGCGGTACGAGCCCCAAAAGGACCGTAGAGAGCCGCAGACAGACCCAAACAGCTTCCAAAGGACCACTCAAGCCATGCGGTGAGCCCCTCAAGCAGCGTTCCGCCTGGATTTAAATCCCGGAGTCTCATTTCTGGCTCCTCCCACAATTGGCCACAGCTGCCAGCATTCGGGTCAGGTGTGGCCCTTTAGTGTGGGGCCAATTATCTCCCTCTAGGGGGCCCTCCTCCTGGCTGCACCCTGTTACAACAGTATACATATAAAATTGATATTTGAGGGAGGTAGCTATCCTTAAATTTTTTTCTCCACTATGCAGAAACTACCTACCAAAATTCTTACTATATTCAAGAAAATTGACATATTTTGGGGAGGAAAGGTTTAAAGGGGAAGAGAGGGGAAAAGCAAAGGAACATGAATAGAAGACTCATGGGCACAGAGGACTCACGGGTTGACTGTGGGAGTAGGGGCAACAGGGTAGGGCTGAGCAATGGGGAAAAAGGCAGGACAACTGTAACTGAACAACAATTTAAAAAAATCTCTACTTGCCATTCCAGCAATAGTCTAGCTTGCTTCCTTCTGTCTCTATATTCTGACTTCTGTATCCTTCTTTTAATTCATTCAAAAACTGACAATATCATTACAACATTCATATTAGTTCTTTCTTAATATATTCCAATAAAATACTATAATTGTCTTTACATGGTACACAATTTGGTTAAATTAAATGAGACCTAAGAGACATATTTCTACAGTTTTTAAAATAATATTTTGTATAAAATATTTTTCTCAATTTTTATTTATGACCTATAGTGCTATGTTGAAGTGTTATATTATTCATACTCATATACCTAGCAAAATTGATCAATTTATTAATTAACATTTTTTTCACTCTAAATATTTCTTGAGATTTTCTAAGTTAAAAATTTATCATTTAAGAAAATGAATTATTTTCCCCCTCAAGCCTTATACATTTTACTTTATTTTTTCTTTTTCTGTGGCTAAAACTGAAGGACAATATTGAAGAAAAATAGTGATGCCAGGCATTTTTATTTGATCCTAATTTTAACCAGAATATTTCCTATGTTCCAACTTTAAGAATCATGTTTGCTATAAATTCTGGGTAAGTACTGGTTATCAGTGTAAGAAATGTTCCTTTAATTTCTAGTTAGTTCAGATTTCTCCTTTTTTTTAATAAACCATATTTGTGACAAATTTTATGGATACCCATTGATCTGATGAAATGTTTTTATCCTGTATAAATGTGGAGGAAAACATTTATGTCTTTCTAACTTAAACCATTCTTGAGCCTGTGGATTAACTTGAATTGTTCGTGAAGGATATGTTTTATATAATGCCATATTTTGATTTTTAATACAGTATTTGTTTCAGCTTTTTATATCTGTGTTTGTGAATGAGTGCCATATAATTATTTTAAAGATTTTGCCTGCCTTGGGTATCAGGTATCTAGTGGCTTTATGAGATAAATTTGTAGTAGTTTTCCCATTTTCACTAATCTAGAAAAGGTTATTTCATAGAAACAATATATATCTTTTCTAAAATATTATTTTAGAAACTTAAATGTACTGTATTAGAATAATAAAGCTTTATTTTCTTCTTTAAGATTTAATTTCCATAATTTGATCAACTTGCATGACTGTTGAAATCAGAAAATATAAAAACATGCTTTTAATAATTAAACCAAAGTGAGAAAAGTTATGCATTTGTTCTGTAACACTTCACACCCGACAAGACAAAACATATACCCTCCTCACCTTAGGTTGCCTTTTTGTGTGCTTGCTATTCAATTTTCAATCTATCTTTAAAAAATTGCATAAACACATATGTGGAGGAGTAAAGAAGGCTGAGAAAATGCACACACAATTTATCTCTGGCCCTGGGGTTCATCAAGAAATGATTTATAGTCTTAGATGTCCCCTTTCCTACTTATCCCAATGTCCAAGTATTTTGGTCTTGAGAGAAATTTCTTCTTTAATTGGTCTTAACAGTGTACATTTTCCCCTTGTTTCTTCCCCTTTTTTTGAGTCAAATTGATTAAGTTTTATTTATTTACTTTTTATTTTTTTATTTTATTGATTAAGCTATTACAGTTGGCCCATTATCCCCCTTTATTCCCCTCTGTCCCACATACCACACTCCCCCCACTTCTCCCCCTTTATTTCTTATCTATGGGTCATACAATAAGTTATTTCGCTTCTACATTTCCTGTACTATTCTTAACCTCCCCCTGGCTGTTTTCTCCTACCATTTATGCTACTTATTCTCTGTAAATTTTCCCCCTCTCTCCCCCTCTACTCCCCTGTTGATAACCCTCTATGTCTTATATAAATCCCTTTAACATTTCATATAATAAAGGCTGGGGGATGATGAACTCCTTGAACTTGACCTTATCTGAGAAGCACTTTATCTGCCCTTCCATTCTAAATGAAGGTTTTGCTGGATAGAGTAATCTTCGATGTAGGTCCTTGCCTTTCATGACTTGATAAACATCTTTCCAGCCCCTTTTTGCCTGTAAGGTCTCTTTTGAGAAATCAGCTGACAATCATGGGAACTCCTTTGTAGGTGACTGTCTCCTTTTCTCTTGATGCTTCTAAGATTCCTTATTTTTAATCTTGGGTAATGTAATTATGATGTGTCTTGGTGTGTTCCTCTTTGGGTCCAACTTCTTTGGGACTCTCTGAGCTTCCTGGACTTCCTGAAATTCTATTTCCTTTGCCAGATTGGGGAAGTTCTCTTTCATTATTTGCTGAAGTAAGTTTTCAATCCCTTGGTCTTCCTCTTCTCTTTCTGGCACCCCTATAATTCGGATGTTGAAAGTTTAGAGATGTCCCAGAGGTTCCTAAGCCTCTCCTTATTTTTTTGAATTCTTGTTTCTTCATTCTTTTCTGGTTGAATGATTTTTTCTTCCTTGCGGTCCACACCACTGATCTGAGTCCCAGTTTCCTTCCCATCCCTTTTGGTTCCCTGCACATTTCCCCTCATTTCCTTTAGTGTATCCTTCATTTTTTCATCTAATTTGTGACCAAATTCAACCAATTCTGTGAGCATCCTGATTACCAGTGTTTTGAACTGTGCATCTGATAGGTTGGCTAGCTCTTCATGGCTTAGTTGTATTTTTTCTGGAGTTTTGATCTGCTCTTACATTTGGGTCATTTTTTTTTTCTCTTGGCTCACCTGTTATGTATAAGGGGCCAGAGCCTTAGGTGTTCACCAGGGTGGGGAACCCACAACACTGTGTTGTGACATTGTCTGTGGGAAAGGGGTCTCAGAAGGCACAATGGTGCCTGCTCCGCTCTTTAACCACAAGCAAATTGGGCCCTTCTATGGCTGATTCCCACATGGGTGGGCTTGTTCTAGGACTCTGTGGGTCTCTACAACAAACTCCCCTGTGATGCTAGGAGATCCTCCCATGGCCGCCTCAACCCCCACAGGTGTTTTCAATCAGTGGTTTGAGGTTTTATTTCCCCTCTCTGCGCCCCTAGGCTGCGTGGTCTGCTCCTCTCCTCAACTTTATATATATATACATAAAACAATGTATATCTTAAATATATCAATTAATTTACTGTGAAAACACAATCCTTTTTTATTTCAAAGATCAATTATTTTAAGTATTGCAGTAAAATGTAGATAATAGAATTCACCATTTCATTCTTGAATGTACAGGTTCTTTTTTTTAAGATTTTGTTTACTTATTTTTTTAGAGAGAGGGGAAGGAAAGGAGAGGAAGAGAATCATCAATGTGTGGTTACCTCTCAGGTGCCCCCTCCTGGGGACCTGGCCTGCAACCCAGGCATGTGCCCTAGACTGGGAATCGAACCAGCGACTCTTTAGTTCACAGGTCTATGCTCAATCCACTGAGCTATACCAGCCAGGGCTTTTAAGTGTTCAGTTTCCATGGTATTAAGTATATTCACATTGCTGTGAAAACATCACCACCATCTGTCCCCAGAACTTTTTCATCTTCCCCAACTGAAACTGTGTGCCCATTAAACACTAACTGAAGGTTATGTTTTTAAATACTGACTTTCTATTGCTTTTTGAATATTGCTTTTAAGCAGGAGGAAACTGCTGGGCATGAAGAAACCATAAGGAAAAAGAATAGAGGAAATTTTATTTGTACGTTGCTAAGATCACCAAAATCCAGGCTTCCTCCAAGTAACTACTTTATTTACCTAAAATCAGAAACCATTGTAAAACCCTGGGGAAGAAAGAATTCCTACAAAAGAAACAGCCCTCAGAAGTCTTCTGTAAGATATTCTGCCAAAAGAATCAGTACCTAGGGTTTATAATTTGGAAATTAACTTGAGTTAGGAATAAAACAAAGTAGTATTTTTGCCCTGACTGGTGAGGCTCAATTGATTGGGCATCTTCCTTTAATGTCACCAGTTTGATTCTCCATCAGGGCACATGCCTGGGGTTTGTGTTGGGTTCCTGGTTAGGGCACCTGTGAGAGGCAACTGATGAGTGTTTCTCTCTCACATCAGTGTTTCTCCTCCTCACTTTCTCTTTCCTTTTCCCTCTCTCTAAAAATAAGTAATTTTTTAAAGTAATATTTTTGTTGACCTGATTTAGAGAATTTCGATTCTACCTACGTCATATGAATTCTAAATATAGATTTCTTGTGAAAAGATGTTCTCATAAAGTCTGAGGCAGAACTCTCCCAATACGGAAATTGCTACCAGAAATCATAACAGGAATCCTAGTTCAGAAAAGGAACAATTAATCTTGCATCAGCTACAATGAGAATATTTTTCTAGTCAGCCTGACTACTTTGACACTCAAAAGGCAACCACTCAGTGTTGGGAACTTAAATCTTACAAGCAATCATATCAATCATACCAAGTCTCCAAAATTATTATTGATGTCTTCCCAAACTAGCTTCATCTTTTCTTTGCCTCTACATGTCTACTCTACTTAAAATGCTAGACAGTCTATAGGACTGCAACAAGGGACTGGAGCCAGTGTTTGCTATGTGTATGTTGACACTGAAAAGCAATCCTGTCCATTCCAGCTTCAGAGGAAGACTCTTATCTCAGAGATGCATGGTGAAAATAAAAATATATTGCAGAACTTTAAATCTTTTTTAAAAACCTATTCCTAATATCAACACCATGGGGAATTAATATCTTGTTAACAAAGTACAAATTAGCGGTTACAGAATAGTCACAGGACGTGAAGTTCAATATAGGGAATATAGGCAATAATATTGTAGTAACTATGTATGTTGTGAGGTCGGTACCAGATTCATATAATGTCTAATCATTGGGTTGTACACCTGAAACTAATAATATTGTATGTCAACTATAATTGAAAAATAAAAAAGATTTTTTAAATAATAAATAAATACCTTTTGGTAAAGAAAAATACAGATCTTGCTTGAAGTGAATTTACAGAGAATTAGACATACTACCTGCATTTGAACATCTGTGCAGGATACACTCCTGCACACTCCTGTAAAATGATGTTAGTATTACCCATCAATAACCATGGATCATTATCCATGAAGAGCACATACTTTATTTTCTTATTTTTTTCAAGATTGTATTTATTCATTTTTAGAGAGAGGGGAAGGGGACGAGAAAGAAAGGAGGAGAAGCTTCAGTGTGTGGTTGCCTCTACACACCCCCAAATGGGGACCTGGCCCACAACCCAGGCATGTACCCTGAAAGGGAATTGAACCAGTGACACTTTGGTTCACAGGCCAGCACTCAATCCACCAAGCCACACCAGCTGGGGCCAAAGAGCATATACTTTAGTTTAGGGTCAGAAAACTTTTTATGTAGCAATCCAGATAATAAATATTTGGAGATTTTCAGGTCATATGGTTCTGTTGCAACTACTCAAGTCTGCTGTTGTAGTCCAAACAAAACCTTAGAAAATATGTAAATGAATGGCCATGGCTGGGTTTCAGTAAAACTGTATTTACAAAGTGGACAGACGGTCAGATTTAGCCCAAGAGCTATAGTGTGCCCACTTCTGCTTTAGCATGACCTTTACTTTCCTATCTTCACCTACCTCTATGACATAGCAAATTGGGAATTCACATATGTCCATTAGCTTCCAAACTCCCCAAACGTTCCTTTACCAAGTTTAGAATTTGAGTTTGATTTTGTTATCATTGAACAAAATGATGTTTGGTAGCTTATTTTAGTGATTTATTTGAAAGGGAAATTTTCATGTCTAAGTGGTTAGGCTTTGGAGGATTGATTCTATTTTGATGTTCAATCTTGGACTGTTGATTTATTTTTTTAAGTTTTGCCTCAAATACATCCATAATAAAAAACAATATGGAAGGTCCTGGTCATCCAGGCATATTTGTTACACCTGGATCTTGAAGATATTAGAGTGCCCATATAGACTGTCTGCATTGGGTGACATCTAGGCATATTTTCCTTTTTTATTATATTTAAGGGGTGATATTGGTTAATAAAATTATATTGGATTCAAGTGTACATTTCCATAATATATCATCTGTACATTGTATTGTGTGTTCACCACCCCAAGTCGAGTGTCTTTCCATCACCATTTATTCCCCCCTTTATCATCTTCTAATTCCCTCCACTCTCCTTTCTCTCTTGGAATCCCCATACTGTTGTCTGTGTCTAAAATGTGTTTTTTCCCTTATTTTTTTCACCTTTTTCACCCAGCCCCACAACATCCAGACATTATTATAAAACTTGTCTACAATGGGTAAAACAGCACTGGTAGTGTTTTTAAAATTTAATCACAACCTGGATATTAAATCCAGATGACTCATCCATGCTCAGCGGCCTGGCACGCTCACAGGAATGTCAAGGGATATGTTAAATTTTCAAAGAAAAAAATGTGATACTCAATACCTATCTATTTATCTATCTTTTTAACTATATATTCCTGACTGGTCCTTTTGAATCCTTTTATACAAGTTGATTAAGCTTAGAAATTTTTTCTTTATTTGTGTAATTATTGATTTTATGTTATATATTCTAATTTTTCTAGTTTTTTTCTAATTCTAGAAATTCTATTATTCAAGCATTAACTATTCTAAAGCTATTTATAATATCTCTTAATTTTTTCTCTCATCATTTTCATGTATTCATCTTTCTGCTCTTTCTGAAATAAATCATTGGATTACTTTTCTAAGTAATTTAAATTAATTTTAATATTGCATAGCTCTTGTTAGATTCACTTCAACAAGCACCTTTATCTTTGGGAATTTGAGAACAGACTTTCCCAGAGCTTAACCTTCAGGCATTAACCTTGACCTTTTGGCATTTCTGGGCCACACTGAAGGAGGAAGAGTTGTCTTGGGCCACACATTAAATACATTGTGACACATAATCACAAAAAAATCTCATATTGTTTTAAGTAAATTTACAATTTTGTATTGGGCCACATTCATAATCATTCGAGGCCACATTCATCCCTCTGGTGGTGGAATGGACACCCCTGTTAAACCAAAACTTCTGGAAGAAGGCAGAATTCCTGGTCATGGTAAGAACTAAATCCTTTGGAAGTAATAGTCTGAAAATATATGATCCAATCCTTACTCAAATAGTCCTCATAAACTACCATTTAAATTCCACCATTACTCTGTTCTAATACACTGGTAGTAACTCAATGTGAATAATCTTATCCATGTCTCTGACTATTTTTTTACCACATGATTAAACATCATTCTGTCACTCAAATCCATTTCCAAAAGTATTTAGGAAACTAAACGATATTCTCTCAATAAAAAGTCTCTACAAACAAAATGTACAAATGAAAAATAAATAAAAATGTGTTATTCCTAATACAGAATCCATTTTGTGAAAACAATATAACTTGGAACCTTAATTTTTAACCTGTAAGGTATAATGCTACAAATCAATCTACATAAAAGCTATCAGAGCAAAAGAAACATATTTGAATTTTATTTTTAATGGTACAAAAATGCTATCAGTTGTGGAAGCAACAATTCATATTAATACTCTAGGATATGTCTAATTTATAAAGCTTTTTACTCTTGTAGCTAGTAAACTAGTGATTGTCACTAATGAAATGATCCATCTTTAAAGAAGTAACCCTTTCAAACACTACTTAGAAAAACAGGATGCTATAATTCTCCAAAGAACAAATACTACCTCAGGCCCTGCCCAGTTTTGTTTCGAGACTAAAGTATGGGGGGAGAAGTGGAAGAATTTTGTTAAACTCTTCAGCTTCATATCAAACTAAATGCTGCTTTGAATGCCTTTACTGTGTGAAATGGTATAGATTTGCTTCAGTATTTATAAGCATAAATTTTCCATCTGGTTTATATTGTAGGTGTGAAAGTTTATAGTTGAAAGACATGTACTTGGCAAAAACTTAAAATTACAGGAAGCTTTTTGACTAAGTGAAAGGTGAGAAATTACTACAGTCAGAAGATCTGAATATCTGATTTCTTCATTTTGAATTTTGCAGTTTTCTTTATAGTACTTGGATCCTTAAATGAGTCTAAAATCACTATCATTTTATATTTATTTTTAAAAAAATTCTTTTGAAACATTTTGCTCACTGATGTAGAAGACTACTCCTTTATAAAAATGCTATAAAATATACAGGAAAAAAACTGATACTTTACATCTTGTAGCATATTGAGATGATAATAAAAAGCAAGATTTAACAGGAATGTATGGCCCAAAAGCCACATTTCTTTAAATTTCAAAACTTGAAAACAAAATGTCTGTTAACACTTTTAATGCCAGAGCTGAAGGGTCCACCTAAAGACAAGTTTCTCTGAGGTTCTTTCACTCATTCAAAAAAGAAGTGTTCATATTCTTGCACACATAGTTGAGTCAGCCTCTCCAGGATTCACACAGTGTGCCTGTGATCTCACTCACTTCTGTGTGAATGATTCCCAATCTTTAACTCCTGTCCACATGCTTTTTAACCAGGTACATCTCCAACTGAATGAAGGCA
Organism: Micronycteris hirsuta; assembly: GCA_004026765.1. NCBI lineage: Eukaryota > Metazoa > Chordata > Mammalia > Chiroptera > Phyllostomidae > Micronycteris > Micronycteris hirsuta. Next base: position 11,842 of record PVJI01025794.1, read on the forward strand.
CACACACACATCAGCATAGAAATGAACCAGCTATTTATAAGATTCAAATCTATTCTCTATACCAATTCTTGTACAGATAAATGAGTACCTTGGAAATAATCCTTAATTCTTTTCTTTTCTCTGACCACCTAATGTAACCCTTCTACCCAAACACATTTTAGGGAAGCATTTTAGTTCCTCTATATCTTTCACTTTTATCTCATCTTACTTAAAATTATCATCAAACCATTAGTTTAAGGTCTTATTTCTTTCTTTAGTCTCCAGAAATAACCTCTATATTGATCTTTCTGACTTCAAGTCTCCTCATATACATCTAGAGTGGCCTCAATTTTGTGCAACTTTAAGAACAAAATCCGGTTATGTCAATTATTTTTTTAAATCTCTGCAGTATGACCTAAGTAACCACAAGATTGAAGACAAACTAAATGATAAATTACTAGAAGTTTTTATGTGACTATTTATAAACATGAGAATAATATAAACAAAAACTACACAACAATCATAACATTGTTGATTTTGTGAGTATAACACAAAGAGTAGCATAAATCCTAATTACTTGACAACAGTTTATAATCTGAGAAAATAATTAAAATTAAAACAAGACCCATTTATTGTTTTGAAACTGGGTAAAGTAATTCATTAGCTTTAGATCACATTAATCTAAATTATTATTTGTATATAAATAATACCGAGAGAGCCCACTAAAATTAGAGGTTATTAGCAAAAATTCCAAATTAACCAAAGAAAGAAAAATATAGCCAAACATGGTAGAACAAACTATTCTGAAGAATGAAGGTATGGAAAGTTTTAAAAATAAAGGGTAGAAAAATATCTACCACATATATGTTAAACAAACATCAGCTGATCCAGTTATATTAATAACAGATGAATTAGAATTTGGAGTAAAATTTTAGTAGAAATAAGGTGGGTGTATATAATGATAAAAATCCCTTAGTAAATAAAAATATGTTATTTAAACGTATACACTTTTAATAGTACCTCAAAATATATTTTCCAAGAATTGAAAGAATTACAAAGATGGTACCATCTGTCATCAGAGTGAGAAATTGTTATTTACCTCTATCTAAGATATAACAGGTAAACCATTTAAAAAATAGTATGAGGCATGGCTGGTGTAGCGCAATGGATTGAGTGTGGCCTTGCGAACCAAAGGGTCACCAGTTCAATTCCCAGTCAGGGCATATGCCTAGGTTGCAGGCCAGGTCCCCAGTGGGGACCATGTGAGAGGCAACCACACATTGATGTTTCTCTCCTTCTCTTTCTCCTTCCCTTCCCCTCTCTTTGAAAATAAATAAATAAATAAATAAATAAATAAATAAATAAATAATCTTAAAAAAAAAAAAACTATAATGACCTTAAAGAACTTTAAAAATGAAAATTGTGGGAAATTTTGTAGTTTCATACAAATTAAAACAAAAAGTAGTACCTTTTAACAATGAACATTATATTTCTATGTGTGGAACTGATAAACTTTGACATTAGTTTTTTTTTTTTAAATCATTAACTCATTAAGTAATGTCTTACTAAAAAAAGTTCATTTACATTCCACTTTTAGCCTTCAATTCTTATTATATTTAACAAGAATATTTAAATTGTGATTATAAGATTTTCACTAGGTAAAATGGTGATAACTTAACAGGAGATAAAAGGGTACAACTTTACATCATGTAAACAATATACAATCAAAAATAAATGTAAGTAAAAGGATATTCCAATGAATAGAATATTTTACCTCACTACACTTAAAATTTTCTAAGAATAAATGACATAGCCCTGGCTGGTGTGGATCAATGGAATGAGAGCTGGATTGTAAAGCAAAAGGACACCAGTTCAATTCCCAGTCAGGGCATATGACTGGATTGTGGGCCAAGTCACCAGTAGGGGGCATAGGACAGGCAACCACACATTGATGTTTCTCTCCCTTTCTTTCTCTTTCCCTTCCCCTCTCTCTAAAAATAAATAAATAAAGTATTTTTAAAAAAGTGGCATAAGCATTCATATAGCATGTAAAAATATTAAAATATACTAGATATTTTCTAGCCATATATTTTATCGTTGATTCTTAAAACAATAAAGTTAATGGTGAAAAGTTTGGAACACACCAAAAAATTATATAATGAAATTTATATAAGATGGTGGAGGACTGAGTGGAAGCCATACTAACCTCCCGGGACCAATTGGAATTACACCTAATTGTGGAGAAATTACCCAAAACAAACAATTGAACTATAGTGAGAAAGAAGCCTCATAACCTTGGACAGACAAAAGAACCAGCTTTGGCACAACCTGTCTGGTAAGGAGTGTGGTGGAGACTCAAGAGGACTGGCTGGGTTCCCATAGGCTGCAGTGCAAGAGGGATAATTAAGTGGCAGGTTAGAGCCCCCTGAGAAAAATGAGGTCTAAACCCTAAGCGGGGATCCCCAGCCCAGAACACCAGAGCCCAAAAAGTATGCAGATAACAACTGGTGGCAAAAAGTGGCAGAGTTGCTCTCTGCCAGAGACAGATGGCTGGAGGCACAAAGAACCATTTAAAGGGCCAACGTACAAATTTTCATTTGCTGTCAATTACCTGGGGTTCCAGCAAAGGCGGGAGCAGAGTGGGCTGGGAAGGCATGTGCAGAAACTTGGTGGTGAGTCATCTCCCAAAAGCAGCCATCATGCTCAGGCAGACCACTCCCCTCCAAGTGGCAGCTACCTGAGGGGAAACAACAGCCCTGCCCCCAAAAGAGACTCAGCCCTGGCTCTGTGGTGCTTAAGCCAGATTGCTGAGTGCAGAGATACCAGATATATAATTAAAAGAGACATCCACAGACGTAAATCCCTGGCAAAAGGGGTGGAGAATGGACTAGAGACACTTGGGGATGGAGGCTTAGGGGAGAGAACCAAAAGACCAGCCACCAGAATCCTGGTGCTGAGTCATCTCCCATACTGCAGCAGCCATCCTGCTTAGGCAGACCACTCCCCTCAAAGCAGCAGCAGCTTGAGGAGAAACAATAGCCCCAACCCCAGGAGGAATTCTGCCCCTACCTATGGGGCTTAAGCCTGACTGTTGAGTCCAAAGTGACTAATTAACAACTTAAGGAGACAATTACCAACAGCAGATCTCTGGCAGTCTCCAAGCAGGGTGCCTAAGGTCAGATGGGGTCAACATCTGACATCACCAGAGACAGATCCAGACAGAAAGAAAAACAGTGGTAAATAATAAAGGTTACTGAGACAAAATCCACTGTGGTCTTCTCCATGATTAGTGATATTTTCTTTCCTGCATAACTTTTTAACGTTCATTTCTAATCCAGCAAGTTTGTGCATAATACGTCACTAAAATTTATACTATAGTTTATTTCTCTTATTTCTTATAATAGTCTTAATCTCCTTACACCCTTATTAATACTGGTTCATTTGCCATTGATACTGAGATTGCAGGGGGGAGATATTTTTTTCAGATGGGGGTTTGTTCCCTGGGCTTTGTGGTTTCCTGGCAGCACCTGCAAAACAGCAAACAAGACGTGCTGGGAAGAGTGACCCTCAGTCAACCATCTGGAAGGAAGGACCCAACAACAATCAAAACCCAATTACTTTCAAGAACCAACAAAAACAGCATAATAAGAGCAGCAAGTTCAGGAGATCAAGGAGACTGCATGACTAAATCACACAGGTTTTCTACCATAGAAGTTCACACCACAAACTCAGGAGTCAAAACAGATCAATTTAAGAAACAGAGGCTCTGCCAATCCCACCCCAGCAGCTGAAGGCAAGCGCTCAGGCCCGAAGACCCCTAGACGCTGTGCATCCTAACCCAAGTCTCAGCAGCTGCCTGTCCAGGCCCAGCAGCAGAGGCCAAGTGCTCAGGCCTGCAGCCCTGGCATGGAGCACATCTGACCACGTTGCCCAAAGGCACCTCCCACCCAGCCCCTGCGCCCAGGGCCCTGCAGGGCTGACCTTCTCTAAGAGAAATGTGGAGATACCCCTACAGAGGAGAACTTCAGGGCTCAGGAAGTCAGCAATCCCCAGAAAGACTTAACTCAGTGGGTGGGCTGAACTACCCTGAAGGGACTCTAAGAGTCCCTAGCATCTAGGAGAGCAAAGACTGAGAAGGTGGTATGTGAGTTGCCCCTAATTGGTGCACCTCAAGGACAGCACAACTGGTGGACTGAAGGCATAGGCTGGGTGCAGAAGGGCACTGGGGGCCCGGCAGCTAACTGAGGCACTAGGCTTCAGGCTGGGAAAATTCGAAGAGTGCAGCTCAGAAAGGAAGAAAAGCGAAAACAATCCTCCCTCAGCCTGCTGGAGCCAGGAAGACCAGCGGAAGTGGCTTGGCAAGTTTAAAGCCAGCAGAAGGCTCTTTTTAATTTTAAATTTTTTTTAATTCCTTCTTTCTTTTTTTATTCCTTCTCCTTTCCTTCCTTTCCTTTTTTATTCCTTTTTCCATGTTTCCTTTCTTTTTTTAAATTCCCACAAGACAATAAAACCTAGAGCTGTGAAAAGACCACAGTTAGACCCAAAGAGGGGTCCTCCCAACAACTGAGACAGTGAGACAAATTTCATTTTGCTATTCCAGAAAACTTGCAAGTTATTGTATATTTGTTTTATTACTATTTTTCATTATACTTACATCTTTATTTAATTTGTATTTTTGTATTTTTCTTCTTTCTGTTTAGTCTTCTTTGCTTGGTTTGTTAAATTGCATTGTTTGACTGGTTTCCATTCTTCTCTCTTTCATAGTGTATTTTAATTTTCCACCTTTCACTTCACTTGTGTTCCAATAGTACACTAGTCTAGGTCCTGTACTTCTTATTCTTGTTATTCAGATCACATAGATTCTGTCATATGATTGTTCCTCCATTACTATTGTAAATAATTGCTGTCCCATACAATTGTAAGTACTACTCAGCACCCCTCCCAGAACATAGCTCACTTCACTGCTTTCTGAACTTTATTACTGTTGTGGTTAACTCTATTCTCTCACATACTACACCTGTTTTCTATCCTTTACTCTCAGTTTACCTCATAATCTGACCTCCCACAAGATCACTGCTTTCCAGATCCAACTCACAATACTTCCATGCCCTAACGAGAGTCTTATCTTTCTTCTACCCTTTCTAAAACTTGGCTAGTTGGGTGAAATATCCAGGTTAACACTGTACATATCCAAAGGATCTCCTATCTCTTCTCTACAGGTTGGTACTTCACATACCATAGAATACACTCCTGCTGTCTTAAACCATTTTGCCTTCCCCCTCCAACCGATCACAAAAAAGAGTAGGTGGGAACTGTGAGCACCAGTATACCCGCTGGAAGAGAGAACCCACCAACAAAGGAACCGCTGACAGATAACAATGGAAGAAGGTGAAGGAGCGAGTGAAAGCCACACTAACCTCAGTTCAGGACTGATCTGGAAATACAACTAAATGGTGGAGAAGTTACCGAGAACAAACAACTGAACTCTTCTCTCTCACTCTCTGAAGAGTGAGAGAGAAGCCTAAAAACCTCATACACACAAAAGAATCAGATTCAACACAACCTGTCCACACTTGCACAACAGAACACAAGGTGTGGTGGATGGAGTGACCCCCAGTTAACCACCTGGAGGGAAGGACCCACCAAAGAAAGACCCAACAACAATCAAAACCCAAAGACATACAGAGAGTCAACATAAATGACAGCCCATGACCTGCAAGCTCAGGAAATTGAGAAGAGTGCATCACTGAATCTCACAGGTCTTCTACCATAGAAGTTCATGCCATAAACACAGGGAGTCAGAACAGATCAATTTAAGAAGTAGGGGCTAACAAGAAGAGTCCCACAAACAATGGGAAGACAAAGAAACAATCCCCAAGTGGCAGGAAAGGAGGAAGTCTCAGAAAGAATGCTAAATGAAATAGAGGCAAGACAACTATCAGATATTGAGTTTAAAGCAATGGTTATCAGGAAACTCAATGAGTTCACAGAGAATTACCAAAAACTACAGGGAAACTACAATGAACTCACTGAAAACTATATCAACCTGAAAAAGAAATAGAAGTTTCAACAAGGGTCAAGAGGAAATGAAGAATACAATTTCTGAACTGAAGAACACAGTAGAAGGAATCAAAAATAGGCTAGATAAAGCAGAGGATTGGATCAGCGAGCTGGAGGACAAGGTAGAAAAAAGCAACCAGAAAAACCAAGAAAAGGAAAGGTGCTCAGAAAGAATGAAGAGAGATTAAAGGAAATGCAGGACAACATGAAATGTAATAATATCTGTAAAATAAGGACACCAGAAGGAGAGCAAGATAAAAAAGGAATAGTAAACCTGTATGAAAAAGTAATGGTGGAAAACTTCCCTAATTTGATGAGAGAAAAAGTCACACAAATCCAGGAAAAACAGAGAATCCCAATCCAGAAGAACCCAAAGAGACCCACTACAAGACACATCATAATTAAAATGACAAAATTTCAAGACAAAGAGAGAATATTAAAGACAGCAAGGGAAAAAACAGGAAGTAACATACAAGGGAGCCCTGATAAGACTAGAAGCTGACTTCTCAATGGAAACACTCCAAGTCAGAGCTGAATGGCGAGAAATATTCCAAGTAATGAAAACCAGACACCTCCAACCAAGACTACTTTATCCAGCAAGGTTGGCAATTAAAATGGAAGGCCAAATAAGGAGTTTCCTGGAAAAAAGAAGCCTTAAAGAATATATCCTCTGCCACCCATCTCTGCAAGAGATGCTTAAAAAATCTGTTTAAGAAAAGGAATAAAAACAGTGAGAGAGAGAGAGAGAGAGGAAAATAGGTATGAAAAAATGGCAATGAATAAGTACCTATTAATAGTAACCTTAAATGTAAATAGATTAAATGCCCCAATCAAAGACATACAACAGCTGAATAGATGAGAAAGCATGACCCACACATATGCTGCCTACAAGACACCCAACTCAGAACAAACGACTTACACAGACTGAAAGTGAAGGGCTAGAAACAAACATTCCAAGAAAATGGACATTTAAAAAAGCCAGGGTAGCAATACTCATATCAGACAAAATAGACTTCAAGAAAAGAGCCATAAAAAGAAACCCAGAAGGTCACTTCATAACACTCAAGGGAAGAATCCACCAAGAAGACATAAACATTGTGAATATATACGCACCCAACAGAGGAGCACCCAAATACATAAAGAAAATCTTGGAGGACTTTAAGAAAGATATATAGCAACACAATTATAGTAGGGGATTGTAACACCAAACTTTCAGAAATGAATAGATCTTCCAAACAAAATATTAACATAGATATTGTGGCATTGAACAATGCCCTAGATAAGATGGACTTAACTGATATATATAGAGAGCCTTTCATCACAAAGAAGCAAAATTCACAATCTTTTCAAATGAACATGGAACATTTTCAAAGATACACCACATGATAGGAAACAAAACAAGAAAATCGAAGTCATATCAACAAGTTTATCCAACAACAATGGACTGAAAGTAGAAATCAACCTCAAGGAAGAAACTCAAAAACATACATTAATGGAGAATGAATAAACAGTATGATGTTAAACAAAAATGGGTTAAGAATGAGACCAAGGAAGATCAAGAAGTTTCTGGAAACAAATGAAAGTGAACTCACAACAGTCCAAAATTTATGGGACACAACTAAAGCAGTCCTGAAAGGGAAGTTCATAGTAATACAGGCCTACCAAAAAAAGATAGAAACATTTCAAATAAACAACCTAATACTACATCTAAAAGAACTGGAGGAAAATCAACAAAGAAAGCCCAGAGAAAGTAGAAGGAAGGAAATAACCAAGATCAGAGAAGAATTAAATGACATAGAGACTAAAAGCACAATTCTAAGGATCAACGAATCCAGGAGATGGTTCTTTGAAAAATAAACAAAATTGACAAGCCTTTAAGCAGGCTCATCAAGAAAATAAGAGAGAGGACCCAAATAAACACAATCAGAAATGAAAGAGGAGAGATTACAACTGATACCACAGAAATAAAAAGGATTGTAAGAAATGACTACGAAAAACTATATGCCAAGAAATTTGAAAACCGGGGT
>PVJI01025795.1:0-19905 GCA_004026765.1 Micronycteris hirsuta
GAGAGATGCAAATTAAAACCACAATGAGATACCACCTCACACCAGTCAGAATAGCCATCATCAACAAAGCAACAGATAACTGTTGGAGGGGATGTGGAGAAAAGGGAACCCTACTGCACTGTTGGTGGGAATGCAGACTGGTGCAGCCACTGTGGAAAACAGTATGGAACTTCCTCAGAAAAATGAAAATGGAACTGCCGTTCGACCCAGCAATTCCACTACTGAGATTATACCCTAAGAATCCTGAAAAACCAATTCAAAAGAACCTTTGCACTCCAATATTCATAGCAGCACAATTCACAATAGCCAAGTGCTGGAAACAACCTAGATGCCCATCTACAAATGAATGGATCAAGAAACTATGGTACATTTACACAATGGAATTATACGCAGCAGAAAGGAAGAAGGAGCTTATACCCTTTGCAACAGCATGGATGGAACTGGAGAGCATTATGCTAAGTGAAGTAAGCCAGGAAGTGAAGGACAAATACAATATGATCTCACCTTTAACTGGATCATAATCAACAAAAACAGAAAGCAAGCAACACATAACCAGAGACATTGAATTTAAGAACAGTCTAACAATAGCCAGGGGGGAGGGGGGTGGGGACAATGGGGAGAAGTGTTTTCAGGAATCACTGTAGAGGACACATGGAAGGAACTAAGGAGAAGGGGGAGGCTGGGGGTAGGTGGAGCTTGGGGGAGAGGGGAGGGGAGAGGATGCAAATAACTGTAATTGAACAACAATAAAGTAATAAAAATCTAAAATAAAAAAAAAGAAAATCTTAAAAACAACAAGAGAAAAGCAGTTACTGGTGGTTACCTACAAGGGAGCTCCCATAAGACTTCTGCTGATTTCACAAAAGAAACTTTCCAGTCCTGAGTGCATGGCAAGAAATATTTAAAGTGATGAAAAGCAAGGACCTATAACCAAGATTACTCTAACCAGCAAAGCTATTGTTAAAAATTAAAGGAAAAAGAGCTTTCCAGGCAGGAAAAAGCTAAAGGAGTTCATGACCACCAAACTAGTATTATATGACATTTAGAGGGTCTTCTTTAAGAAGAAGAAGAATATAAAAAAAAATAAACAGTAAAATGGAAATAAATGCATATCTATCAACAATTGAATCTAAAAAAAATAAATGAACAAGCAAAACAGAAACAGAATTATAGATATAGAGAATGTTTTGAGGGCTTCCAGATGGGAGGGGAGCTGGTGGATGGATGAAAAACGTAGAGGGATTAAGAAGAACAAATTGGTTGTTACTGAATAGTCATGAGGGTGTAAAGTACATCATAGGGAATATATCAGTAATAGTCTAGTAACTATATATGGTGTCAGATAGGTGCAAGATTTAACAAGTTGATCACTTATTAAGTTATATAATGTCTAATCACTGAGATGTACACCTGAAACTAATATAAAAATGTATGTCAACTAAAAAGGTTAAAAAAAAAAGAAAAGTTGTTGGGGCTTAGAGAATGAACACAGAGTCACAAGGAGAGGTCCACTGAGGTTGGAATTAAGACATTTGTGATAATAATGTGATCAGCTTCTTTATGCTTTTTTCTACATTCATAGCTAGTGCATTAGTTTGCCATAAATACCATAACAAAGTACTACAAACTGGGTGACTTAAACAACAAAATTTTTTTCTTACAAAAAAATCAAGATGCCAGCATTCATGTCTATTTTTTGGGTTTTGTGGAGGGCCCAGAATCATATGAAAAAATGCTCAACATCATTAGCCATCAGAGAGATACAAATTAAAACCACAATGAGATACCACCTCACACCAGTCAGAATGGCCATCATCAACAAAGCAACAGATAACTGTTGGAGGGGATGCGGAGAAAAGGGAACCCTACTGCACTGTTGGTGGGAATGCAGACTGGTGCAGCCACTGTGGAAAATAGTATGGAACTTCCTCAGAAAAATGAAAATGGAACTGCCTTTCGACCCAGCAATTCCACTACTGGGATTATACCCTAAGAATCCTGAAGAACCAATTCAAAAGAACCTTTGCACTCCTATGTTCATAGCAGCACAATTCACAATAGCTAAGTGCTGGAAACAACCTAGGTGCCCATCTACAAATGAATGGATCAAGAAACTATGGTACATTTACACAATAGAATTCTACGCAGCAGAGAGGAAGAAGGAGCTTATACCCTTTGCAACAGCATGGATGGAACTGGAGAGCATCATGCTAAGTGAAGTAAGCCAGACAGCGAGGGACAAATACAATATGATCTCACCTTTAACCGGATCATAACCAATAAAAGCAGAAAGCAAGCAAAACATAACCAGAGACACTGAAATTAAGAACAGTCTAACAATAGACAGGGGAGAGCGGGGAGGGGACAATGGGGAGAAGTGTTTTCAGGAATCACTGTAGAGGACACATGGACAGAACTAAGAGGGAGGAGGGAGGCTTGGGGGAAGGTGGGACTGGAGGGGAAGGGAGGAGGGGAGGGGAGAGGATGCAAATAACTGTAATTAAACAAAAAAAATAAAAAAAATGAAAAAAATAAATATGTACAGCTTTCTGTTTGTGAATCATAAAAAAAAAAAAAAAAGATGCCAGCATTGTTTGTTCCTTCTGAGGATTATGAAGGAAGGATCTTTTCCTTGACTTTCTTTGGGCCTTATAAATGAACGTCTTCTTCCTTTGTCTACACGTTGCCTTCCTTTTATGTATATCTGTGTTTGTGTAAACATTTCTGTTTTTTTCTAAATACCGGATATTTTGAATTAGAGATGATTATAATAACTTCAATTTTACCTCACTTGATTATTTCTGTAAAGACCCTATCTTCAAATAAGGTCACATTCTGAGCTCTTGAGGGTTAAAACTTAGTTTTAAAGTTAACAGAAAAAAAAAAAAAACTTAGGAATTTGGGGGAATGTGATTCAATCTATAACACTTAGCAAAAGGATTTTAAGTCATTTTTATACATTACCACAGTGTAAATAATTAATTTGAAGCAAAATGAAATATAACTATGAAGTTTATATAGAACTTAGATATATTTAGCACATGTAATAATTATCCTGAGGTCAGTGGAGTACCAAGCAGAAGTGACAGAAACAAGAGGGTCCGTGATGGTAGTGATTCACCCAAGATGAAAGAAATAAGGGGGTACATTTTCTATAATGATTAGTATCAATTAAAAAAACATTAAAGTCATAGGTTGATCTAAGATATAACGATTTGTTAAATTTTAATAACACATGTCAGCTTCACATTTGGATACTTTTGAGGTTTTTTCATTTAAAATGGTTTCCATTACAGTTTACATTCAATATTATTTTGTTTTAGTTTCAGCTGTACAGCACAGTGATTAGACAATCATATACTTTACAAGCATTCCCCTTGATATTTCCAGTACCTATCTGTCACCATACACATTTCTTACAATATTATTGACTATACTGTACTTTACATCCCCATGGCAATTTTATAACTGCCAATCTGTACTTCATAATATCTTCACATTTTTCATCCACTTCCCCATCTCTCCTCGCCTTTGGCAACCATTAGTCTGTTCTCTGCATCTATAAGCCTATTTCTTTTTTTGCTTGTTCATTTATATAGTTCTTCAGATTTCATATATATATATATATATATATATATATACACACATATATATATATAATTATTTATGGTTTGTTTATCTCTGACTTATTTCACAGATCAGATTTGCATGCTTTATTTCTTATCTTTGATGAGTATAATATTGTTCATCACCATTAACTTGGAGAACTCATAGTTAATACAGTCCTAGTTCCACCTTGTGGAACTAGTTGAGAGTTCATTTATACAATTATTTTGAGAATATGGGTATAATACCTTGGTGGGGGTTTTTTTATATATTTATTTATTTTTAGACAGAAGGGAAAGAGGGGGAAAGAGAGGGAGAGAAACATAGCCCCCTACTGGGGACCTGGCCTGCAACTCAGGCATGTGCCCTGACTGGGAATCGAACTGATGACTCTTTGGTTAGGAAGCCAGTGCTCAATCCACTGACCCACACCAGCCAGGGCATAGCTTGGTGTTATTGAAACTCATTTTGGACACAGTTCTTGTCTTTAATCCCTTTGGCCCTGCGTATCTCTGCATTTAACAGTAGGCTTTAAATAATCAAAAGTATAAGACTATAATACTTATATAATAGAAATCAGATTAATTCCATCCTGAAATTCTCTTTGAGATTTTATTTGTGCTTAAAATAAAAGCAGAGTGAAAAATACAAGGTTTAATATTTTTGTTTGATATGTGCAAATTTTAGTTTGTGCACAATTATGAAATGTGAATATCTTTAAATTTAAGATTTCTCATTTTTAAATATTAATATTTTGTTTTAAAGGAAAGAAAGCAAGAGCAAATATTTTTTTTCATGGAGGAATGAGTGTTAGAAGTGTGATCCATTCCAGCTGTCAAGTATACTAAGATCATCACTGCTTGAGATTCTAAAAGACTACAATAGGTGGGTCAAAATTTATATCTGGCCCTGGCTGTTGTGGCTCAGTGTATTGAGTGCTGGCCTGCAAACCAAAGAGTCACCAGTTCAATTACCAATCAGGGCACGTGCTTGGGTTGTGGGCCAGGTCCCCAGTTGGAGGCTTGTGAGATTCAACCACACATTGATGTTTCTCTCTCTTTCCCTCCCTTTCTCTAAAAATGAATGAATAAATAAATAAAATATTTTAAAAACTTATATATGAACTTCTTAGAATTCACCTCAAATAGAATTAGTAAACATTTTAGCATGCTTTGGGGGGGGAAATAAAATTGCTGAAGTGAATTGCTTTTCCCGGTAATATAATCTATTAAAGTCTCCTCATGAGTCACTGTAAAAGTTTGTTGAGATAGTGTACAGACAACAAACTTTCCATAAGAAATTGTGTAACAAATGTCGTAGGTCTAAATGAAATAATCTAGGTAGAGATCATTTATTCCTGAGAAAATGAAAAAAGTGTTAATCCAAAATGTCATACTGAAAACTTAAATGATCCTTAGAATTAATTATATGCAGTCAAATAAACTGAAAAACAAACTGTTTTCCAAAAAACTGTTCTCTGTCACTATTTTTACTTCTTAGAGATTTCCAAAGCACATTATCATGTTGAAAGCTCTCATGGAAGTTAATGGAGCTTATCTGAATTTAGGTGGGTGTTTTCCATATTTAATTTGAAATAACCTCTACTTTTTTTCCTAAAGTAGCATCCCTCAGAACTCGTATTCCTTAGAAAACAATTTTCAATTAAAGGTATGTCATATTCTTTGAGAATTCTTCTATGATGCTCTTCTCAGTCTTTGTAAAGAGAGGCAGAGAGTCTCCGCTAACAATTATAGCAATGAGGACTAAATATCCACAGATCTGCATTATTAGACATGTCTGCAGTGATGCCAGTTTGAAAAAATGTCAAAGTTGCCATTACCAATAGTGTTGCATTGTCCTCGAATTTTGTAGTAACATCAAATTTCTCCAAGAAAATGTTCATACTCCTTTTGAAGGTAGACATGCTCCTGCAATCAGAAGGTAATACTTAGTAAGAAGTTCCTGTTTTTCCCTTTGTTTAGAAAATCTTAGTTGTGCCAATGAGTTACTATTTATATAAAGAAGGTTTCTGAAGGAAGTTAGCCAAAAGAAATAGAAATAACAATCAAGCAATGGTGAAAAAAAGTAAAACAGAGTGGTTATAAATATTTCATTATAATTAAAAAACAATGCCTATCAGCTGTACAGTTATGAGGAGGGGGCTTAGAAAGAGGAGATTCTATTTTAGCAGAATAGAATTGTCTCTAAAATTATTTAAAAAATTAGATGCACAGATCCTTTTCATTTAAATTATAAGAATGCCAAAGTGCCTACTCATTGAAGAACTCTAGGACACAAACTTGTCAAAAAAAATCATGGAAAACAGAAAAAGTTTTAATAGTCATCGAACTGTTCTCCAGAGGAAGTTCAAAAATTAAAAGAAGTAGTCAAGCTACCAGAAATCTAGGATTCTGGCAGAGCCACTAAAATTTCATATACAAAGTTGAGTATTGTTATAAATTTTTATTACAACTTTGGAAATTTAAGGAAAATATATCCTATTAAGATTTAAAGCATAACTCAACATTCTGGATTGCAGTAGTGGGAGGTATAGCCCTGGCCTGGTTAGTGTGGATGTTTGGGGTTTAGGTTGATTAGAGAAAGATTTCCCTCTAAAATTACTCCAGGAAAAAATGAAGAGGGAGGAGGAAATTGGATAAAAGAAAAACTTCTGGGAAGGCCCTAGAGGATTGAAATAATAAGAGGGAGAGTAGTTTGGACAGCTATTCTAACCCAAGCAACTGTCAAGAAGCCTAATTTTCAAGTTCAAAAACATTCTGGCTAATATCAAATAGCCATGCATATAAAAGACAAAACATAATAGAATATGGAGGTCAGTGATTAGAAAAAAAATCTGAGTTGATGAAGAGAATAAGGAAAAATATTGTGTAGTGCTAAAGAGCATTTATTTCATAATCAGATGACCCCATTTAAATTCCAGCTATACTACCTTACTAGTTTCATAATCTTGGGCAATTTATTTAATCCTTTAACTTAGTTTCCTTATCTATACAATTTGAATACTAACATCATCTACCTCCCAGGATAGCAAAATCAGACTTGGAATGTTTAAGACAATGCCTAGCATTTTGTTTTCATTTTTTAACCAATTAATAATTCCAATAATTGAAAACTTCATCAAAGAGAGAAGCCAGGTACAATTTTCAAAGTAATCTAAAACTAAATTTTTGTTTGCTTATTTTTTTATTGTGATAAGAACACTTAATATAAGACCTACACTTTATTTTATTTTTTTAATTTAATCATATAGTACTATATTGCCAACTTATGTTGTACAGCAGATCTCTGGAACTTATTTATTTAGCATAACTTAAACTTTATAACCATTTAATAAGAACTCCCCATTTTTCCCTCCCCTCAACCCCTGGGACCCACTGCTTTCTTCTCTGTTTCTACATTGCAGCACTATTCACAGTAGCCAAGATATGGAAACAACCTATATCCATCAAAATTTGAGTGGATAATAAAAATGTGGAATATGCACATAACAGAATATTATTCAGCCTTTAAAAATGTGGGAAGTCCCGCCATATGTGACAATATGGATTTCTGTAATATTGCAGAAATTAAGCCAGTCACAGAAGGACAAATACTGCATGATTCCACTTACAGAAGGTATCTAAAACCAAATTAAAACTCATATTTTGAGGATCTTTCAAACATATATGAGGATGTTTATTTTAGTATTTTTTGTTGTTAATGATACAGAAATAAATAAAAATAGAGGAAAAGATAATGTCTATCTATTTTTAACTGTAAAATCTTGATGTAAAAGAAATCTTATCACTTGACTGGTATGGCTCAGTGGATTCCCTGCAAACCAAAGGGTCACCAGTTCAATTCCCTGTCAGGGCACAAGTCTGGGTTGTGGGCCAAGTCCCCAGTAGGGGTCTCATAAGAGGCAACCACACATCAATGTTTCTTTCCCTCTCTTTCTCCTTCCCTTCCTCTCTGTCTAAAAATAAAATAAATAAAATCTCAAAAAATAAAAAAAATCTTATTAGAAAACACCTGATTTTGACACTTTGCTCTTTTATTTTTCTGAAGAAAAGTTAAGGAAAACACTTGGATATTGGAATAACAATATGAACCTAGTCAATGAATAGTAAAGTTAATTTTCTAGTAAATGCCATTAGCACTAAGTGTATCATTCCCACAGAAAGAGAGGAGTATTCAAACTGATACACATGGAATCTAAACATCTGAGTTATACATTTTCCTAGTCTAACAGTGCTTGCCTCTACATGTGCCCAGATGTTACATGAATCTATCCAGGAGAAAATAAAACAAAAGAGAAATATTGTGTTCAGTGAGTAGTGTATTAAACTTTTGGGCAACTGAGACAGCTTGTCTCCACTGAGAGGATGGGAACATGCTGGTTTTTCCTAATCTAATCTTGAGCTGGGAGTATATGTTCACATATCTTCTTCTTGAACAGAATGTAGATTGAGAGTGAACATCCCTGCACATCCATGGTAGCATATCATTGGGCATTAATTCACTCAAAAAATATTTACTGTTCATCTTTATGTGCCACACTACAACCTGAGGATATAACCCTGGACAGTGCTGCACTCACAGAATTTATATTCTCATATGAGAAGCAGACAAAAGAGGGAAACAAGCAAGATCATTCCAGATGAGCATAAGTTTCATGAAGAAGTAAACACAGTAATGAGGTAGAATAGGCTGTCACAACATTTTTGGGGAATGAAAGAAGGATAACGGTTCCTCCACAATTGTCACTTGGTAATGGCTCCAAGCAACACAGATGCCCCTTTCCTAATGTTACTGATGGAAAACATCCTTCCTTGCCAGCTATGCAATAAAAGTCCATAAAGAGAGGGTCCCCTTGCTCCCATCATGGCCCCCAAGCCCCTGCTTCACACACAAGTTTCATCCTAAAGGATAAGCCAACTGTTCATAGAAAAAAAATTCAGCTAAACCCTAAATCTGAACAGAGATAAAATCCTCTGAGTGTTTTCTGTGATCTAGGTCCTGTCCCTCAAACTCTACATATTTATTCACTTTCAACACACATAACTGCTTTATAATCTAGGTGGTAGTTTTATCTCCTTTTTACAAATGAATATGTTAAGGCACACAGAAATTTAGTTACTTGCCTAAACGTTATACATCTGTTAAGTAACAGAGTTGAGATGTAAACCAAGGCAACTGGCTTCAGGGTCTGAGCTCTTTCCTCCATGTCATGGTAAATGAAGGAGCCATAATAATAATGATAAGATATTTTCCTCTCCACCTCTTTCTGTAATATGTATAAACACTTTTTGAACAAACCTCTGAGTGCACACGTTGTGTTTATTTGCAATGAGAACTGAAAGAGCCAAGCACCATACCTGCAAGGTATGAGACCACTTTCTGTCATTCTTTATGCTCTTCAATGCACTTCTTTGAGATAATCAAACTGACTCATGACTTCCTGATGGTTAGCACCTCTGGACTCCAGAAAGAATTGTGTTATGCCATTGGGGAAATAAAATTCTGTTACTTGAAATTAGGTTTTAATTTGTAATCTCCCTCACTAATCTATACACTGCTAGAGATCTTGATCTATGTTTTGGTTAATATTATAACCCCAGCATTTCACAAAGTTGCAGATACATAAGATTATTTGTTAAGCACTTATGAGATGGATGGATGAATGAATAAGTGGTAGGGTCACAGTTCCGAACCTACATATAACTATGACTTCTTGATTAGTTTTCAGTCTTCCACAGTGGAACAGTAATTTTTTCAGAGAGCAATGAACCATTAAACAGTAAAATGTTGCTGCTCTCAACTGGACCATCACTGTCAGGAAAAGAAAAATTAAGAAAATGCAAATAATTGTTGCTTTGAACCCTTCACAGCTGAGGAAACTTTATTTACATCCTCTTCTAAAATAATTATCTTTTTATAAACATGCATTTGATTTCATCTGGTCTGTTGTGAGTTATTCCTGTGTTTGGTGCTCTATTTTGACTCCAAGCTACCTTCTGGGCCCCCATCTGTCCATAGCAAAGTGTTACAATTTTGACTTTCCCTTAGCCAAATCTGCTAGTTTCGTCCTACTCAGTTGCTATAGCACTTCAGCCTCCCTCCAGGGATCCTTGTTTTAATACTTACATTTTTCTCTACTAGTCATTTACTTATACCCTTTCACAGATTTCTGTTGACATTATACTGATTTTGACACTTGACAGTTTTCTGAAGCTTTTGTTAAGTAAATTGAAAATTGGGATAGTACAACAGTAATCCAGCCTGTATCAGTACATATTACACTTCTATTTCACATTCTCTGAGGTCCTATTTTAGTCATATCTTTCATGTGGAGCTGACGAGTCAACTCCATTTGCTATGTGTTTACCATATTAGTTTACTATTTTCAATGGTAGGACTTTGAATTGTAGGCACTTATGAACTTGGTTGAAATTAAAGTAAAAAATAATACAGTGAGAAGAAATATTTAAAAATGATACATCTGATAAGAACTTTAATCCAGAATATATAAAGAACTCTTACAACTCTACAATACAAAGACATAAACTCAATATAATAATGGAAAAGGATTTTAATAAACATGTATCCAAAGAAGACATACAAATGGCCAAATAAGCACATGAAAATATAATTAAAATTATTTTTATTAGGAAAATGCAAATCAAAGTTACAATACACAATTTCACACTAACCAGCATAGCTATAATAAAAAATGAAGACAATAACATTTGTTTTCAAAATTGTGAAGAAATTGGGGTCTTCGTACATTGCTGATGGGAATGTAAAATGGTGCAGTCTCTTGGAAAACAGTTATAGTTCCTCAAAAAGTTAAACATTAGAGTTACCATATGACCCAGCAATTCCATCCCTAGATAAATACTCACGACAAATAAAAACAAATGTCCTCACAAAAACTGATACTAATGCTCATCGCAGCCTTATTCCTATGAGCCAAAACTGGTAAATGAATTTAAAAAATGTAGTATATTCATGTAATGAAATGATGCTCTTCCATAGAAATAAGGTGTTTGTATGTTACAATCTAGATGGACCTTGAAAACATTATGCTAATGAAAGAAGCCAACACAGAAGACCACATATTGTATGATTCCATATATATGAATGTCCAGAACAGACAGAGAATAGTTTAGGGGTTGCCAGAGGGAGAAAAAAGGAATAGCTGAGAATGTACATGAGATTATTTTTAAGGATAATGAAAATGTTCTAAAATTAAATTTTAATGATGGTTGCACAATCCTGTGGGCATAACAAAAGCCATAGACTTTACAACATAAGTAGATGTATTTTATGGCATGTGAATTAGATCTCAAAAAATCTTTTTTTTTTTAAATAATACCATAGTCTTACAAACTCCACTGAAAAATAGGTGTCATTGACTCGAGGAGGTTGTAAACTTAAGGAAAAGGTTGAAAAGGAAATATCATTTCCCAAACTGAGTTATCAGTGACTATAAATAAGGCTGATCACAATCTTTGCATGGCACAACACCATATCATTGCACTTACATGCTGGAAATTTGTTCATCAGGGAATACATGTTGTGTCTTTTCTTTTATTAATGCATTTTATTAAATAATATATTTATGTTTTTAAATTTACATGTCACAGAGAAAAACTCTGAAAACTTTTTAATAAATGGTTTCAGTTTAAAATAACATAAAAAGAATAAATTAGTATATGAAATGAATTTTCTCATTTTCTAGATCCTGTTTTTGGAAGACTATAGGGGCACTATTAACTATGGGTTTAAAGTGTGTGAATTTTGTTTAGATTTGTAAATTTTGACCTAGTTCATTTTATGTCTCTGATATTGGATTTAGGGATTATCAATGATGAGAAGAGATGATACCCCTCTTAGGTTTTGTCAGACCTTATACCTGAACATTTTCCTAGCAGAATGCACCCTCTAAAATAATAAGGCCTCAAGAGATAACAAACAACAGGCATCTCATTTATAAGTGTCTTGTGGAGTAGCAAATGAGTGCATGGATTTCTGTACATATAATTTTTTCTGTGTGTGTGCTTGTGTGAGGGTATGTGTGTGTATGTGTTAATATCCTCAGAAGATATAATACCTCATTTCAAACTGTTAAATTGCATAGGAAGATGATACTATATATCAATATTTTAATTCTCTTTTTCTAATGAAAATAATGAAACTAGTATGAAGCTAGTGTATTTAATTTTCGAATTATATTTTACTGAAAAAGAAGCCTGGTTTCTATTGACTCAGAAGATTCTTGTCTTATTTAATTTACTGTGGTAGAGTTTTGTGAAAACAAGCATGTATAAATGTATAAGTTCATGTATAATTGGTAAGCATAGATAAAAATAATTTGACATTGAAATTTATACTTAAGAAATGGTACACTTTGTGCAATCAATTTTTCATTATGTTGTTGAGATCAATAGCTACAAATAAGATATAAAAACACTATTATTGATGGGGCACATGTCAGCATAAAATGTGCAGTTTTCTGTAGCATTTCATGAGTAGAAAATTGTGTTGTACATTTCCCAATAATATTCATATTGCTCTGTAGAGAATGCCTATTAAAATCAATGTACAGTAAGTCAACATGGGGATATTTTCTAACATTGAGAAAAGGTAGAGTACGTGTAGAAAAGACACTACCATATATTTTTAAATAT
Organism: Micronycteris hirsuta; assembly: GCA_004026765.1. Lineage (NCBI taxonomy): Eukaryota > Metazoa > Chordata > Mammalia > Chiroptera > Phyllostomidae > Micronycteris > Micronycteris hirsuta. The sequence continues at coordinate 12,300 of PVJI01025795.1, forward strand.
TACCTGAATTTTTGGATCAGAGATTAAATTGAATTGTTGAAATAATGAGGATGCATGAGTTTTTATGTTTTGTTTTGTTACCATTTGAAAACTAGTCCAGCCAATCACTTCAGAAGGCTGTTGACCTTATGAAAATTATTAAATTGAATGTATACCCTCAAATATTCCACATCAATAAGGATGCTATAGAATAGTCACAAAGGATGAATCTAAGAAGGGGTAGAAACTAATGTTTCTACCGTTAGAGTAAATCTTTGGACTCCATAGAAATATGTTACACATGATATTGTTCATTGTACTTCAGGTCCTAAAACCATGATTACAAGCCCTGTAATCTCATTCACTTGAAGATAAATATCATCTATGAGATGAAGGTACTAGGAAATATAATGATGTTAGATTGCTTAAACAATGGTGGACTTGTCTGAGAACATATGCCCTTTAAAATCTTGATGGTTTTTGGTTAAATTTTGCATGTGATTTTTTTCTAATAAATAAAACAATGTCATAAAATTCCTATATTTATTTTAAGTAGTCACAGTTTTTCTAAATTGCTCCACTCAACCACCTTTGCTTCAAAGATAACCCAATTGACAATAATATAAATACATTTTAATCTGTGACCAATTATGTCTATCTGTCCTATTTGAAACTGTATAATTTTTTATTATCATCATTTAAATAAGATATTTAAAGTAACTTCATAAGGGCACATGTTTCAGAAAGATTCATGTTATATTTATAGACAAATGATATTAATTCAATATTTGGACAAACATGGCACTCTCTGGGGCACATACACCTTCTTATAAAACATAAAGAAAGATGAAATTCACATAGATAACTTGATATTCTCATTTTAAAAAGCATATATTTCCAGTTTAGAAAACAATTTATTTCCAAGTAAAGTGATCATGATGTAAGCAGACTTTGAAGGAAATAATAAGGAAAATCACAACTTAATAGGTGGCCTAAAACAATGTGTTTATGTGTGTAAAGTAGTCATCAATGATAAAATGTTGTCATTCTATAAATATTTATTAAATGAAATTTCTATAACACTGGGAGATTCAAAGAGAGTATTAGTAAGAAGTTTTAATTTTGTAGGGGATTAGTCTGTTAGGGGAATAATAAGAATAGACCACAGAAACTAAGAGTGTTAAAAAACAGAAATTTCTTTTCTTACAGCTCTTCAGGATAGAAGTCAAAATCAAGATACTAGAAAAGTTAGTTTCTCCTGAGGCCTCTCTCTGTGGCTTGCAGACAGCCATCTTCTTCCTATGTACTCATTTAGATTTTTCTCTGTGTGTGCACACTCTTGTGTGTCTTCCATTTCTTGCAAGGACAACCATCCTATTGGACTAGGACCCCACCCTTATGATTTCATTTAACCTTAATTATCACTTTAGAGACCCAATCTCCAAATATAGACACTGGGGGATAAGACTTCAACATATGAATTTTGGTGTGACTCAATTCATGCCATAACAGGAACTAAACAATATGTACAAGTATCTTTGGAATACTTAGTGGGTTTTCTAAAAAGTTTATAGGATTTAGGAGAGGTAAAAAGTGGTAGAATCTTTAAGGATCTGAACATTAGTTATTTTATCCCTAAGGTGAAGTAGGATGGTCTAAATAACACTAACAAACTTCTCAATTCAAAACTACAAAGAATCACTGAAACTGACCGAGATAGACTTTATAAATCTGACAAAGTGCAGGCCCTAAGAGCAGGTAGGTTTTCCTTGAGTGGCACTGAAACAGTGATGACATCACCTCCCGTGGGCAAGACTTGGTCAAAGCAGAGTTAGACATGGCAGCCAAGTTCAGAGAATGGTGAGCAGTGAAGTTCGGTGAGAACTTGAAAGACTTGCAGGGAAGCAGTGAGAATGACACCTACATTAGTGAGCACACAGAATCTTGAAAGTCAGTCTGAGGATATATCGTAAACTGATAAGAACAGATACTACACTTGATCTTAGCCAAAAGGCTGAGAAGCAATGAGGATATATTATTTTAAATTAGGTGCCAATGACAAAATTGTAACTTTTGAGCCTGAAGGTAATACACTTAAAGCAATGAAGGATCGTTTGTCTTACAGAGAGGAAAGGTGAATGGATTGCAAAGCAAGTTAGTAGAAGAAGAGAGATAAGGTGAACAACCTGTGGTCTTTCTAGTACATATGGAGCCAACTGAAACAATGCAGCCAGAGAACCATGATCACTCTCAAGCTTCAATCCTACCTTTTTTTTCTATTTATGACACATTTTGTCATTTTCTTTACAAAAAATTATTTCCTGAAAGAAAAGGAAAGAACCAAGATTATAAAGTAGCTTTCCCATACTAGTTGCTCTACAAATATCACATTTAATTATCAAAACAAAACTGAGTTTGCATATGACATTATAATTTCATGAGATTGTTAAGCAAGTCTTAGAAAGTCAAAGGTCACCACAATATTTATGAGGAATTCATACACGTTGTCAATTCCGCCTTCTACAAAGAATGAGCTTTTTGGAAGTCATAATGAACAGTTCCAGTGTTCTAATATAAAGCAGGTTGATGGGAGCTGGTTTATATGAAAGAGCAGACAAATCAGGAATAACATTACAACCTAACGATCTATGCTAAGGGTCAGGAAGGGAAGGAGTGGGAGATCTTTGGGAATGCAGAAGGGCATTGGAGATAGGCAGAGGCCAGAAAAATTGACAATGCAGCATCATGCTACCTCATTGCATTATCCTGCCCCCCTGCATCTTGCAAACCTATCACATCAGGACTCCCTAGTTTCCATTCTTTACTTCTGTGAGAGTAAGAGAAGATCATGTCAGAATACCATGTCAACTTCTGTGATTCATTGCACTTGTTAAGAAATGAAATGAAGTGCAAATGAACGTAAGTTGTTCTGGTTTCAGTTTATGAAGTCTGTCCAGAAAACATCCAGCCATTGTTAATATAAGGAGAATGGCTTCTGTGGCATCAATGTAACCCGACAGACAAGGAGAGTGGACTGGAATGCACATGTGTGAACAGTGATGACTTCACTTCACTAGTCATTGGGGGCTGTAGACAGTGCTGAGTGAGCACGTGTACTGTGTGGTCATAGCATTCAAAACAACTGGGCAAATACAGCAACAAATCTGCACCAAATTTTGTGTTAAGCTTGAAAATTCCTCTGCAGAAACTATTTGGATGATTTAGAAGACTGCAGCTATGAGCAACTGGTGATTGGTAGCTTCATCATGATGACAAACCTGTTCATGAATCACGTCTCATGCAGAGTTTTTTGGCAAAACATCCAGGTGACTCAGCATTTGGCACCCTGTGACTTCCGGCTTTTCCCAAAATTAAAATCACCTTTGAAAGTGAAGAGATTCCAGTCTGTCAATGAGATTCAAGAAAATACAGGGCAGAGGTTGGCAACTGTGTGAGGTCCCAAGTTGCTTACTTTGAAGGGGATTGGGGCATCATTGTTCTATGTACAATGTTTCTTGTATCTTCTTCAATTAACGTCCCTATTTTTCATAGTGCATGGCTGGATACATTCAGGACAGACCTCATGTATCAAACAAGACAATGAACAAATGAATAGATAAGTATTTTTTGTGCCTCTAAGACAGCTCCTTGGGCTTGAGATAAAGGGACATTTGAAACAGGCTAGATGGACATAATTACATATAGATAAAATGTATATATATTATGATCAAGTGAATTATTATTAGAGTAATTTAGAAAAATTATGGCTATTTAAAATATACTTGGGAAGATGGCGGCGGAATAGGAAGGAGTGGGGTCCGCTTCCTCCTGCACACTGGTGAGACATCTGGTCGATTTTCTGAGGAACAGAGTGATCACCCATCTGTATTCCAGCATGTAGGAAGATTGGCGTCCAAGATCACACACAATTGAAAGATCCGACGGTAGGGAGTCTGCTTTGGAGCCAAGGGGTCCCTCGGGACTTGCGGGGAGCCGGGAGGTCTGCGGATCCATTCACAGCAGCTTCCCGGTCTGTTGCAGGATCCTTGGGAGGGAACTGGATTGAGTTGTGTGAGTAGCCAAAGCAAGAAAGCCCTGTCTGTTAGGAGAGGCTCTGTCCCTGGCAGTCCGGAGGTCGGTGTGTGCATAGGGATCGGTCCCCAGCGGCTTGCGCTCCCAGCAAGAAGAATTGGAGAGTGCACTGACCTGGAGAACCCAGGCCCAGAGCTCCGGATCAGAGGCGCACCATGTGAAGCCAATCAGGGGCGGCTGGGGATTGTAGGTGACTGGGCGTCCAGGCCAGCGGCTTGCAAGTGCCGTATCCAGAGAGAAAAGGGGTCAGCGAATATAGGGGCGCGGAGCTCATGCCTGGAGGGCCCCAGACACAACCCAGCCACTGTGATCAGAGACCTGCGGTGCCAACTCCTTCCACGGGAGAAAAACAGAGGAGCCCCATCGAGCCCCACTGAGGGGAGACACACACCTCACAAACTCTGACTCAGTGTGGAGACCAGGCAGCCCAGAAGGGTTGCTGCGAATTCCTAGCAACTCGGCTGGAGGAAGGACAGCAGCTAAGAGTGCAGATCAGGAAGAAAGAAAAGGAAACCTGATATCTTCCCAGCCTGTCGCAGACAGAAGGACCGGAGGAGCAGACCTGATCAGACACTTTTAAAGCCAGCCAACAGAAGTCTTTTTATTTCTTTCTTTCTTTTGTTTTCTCTTTCTTTCTTTGTTTTTCTCCCCCATCCTTCTTCCTATCTGTCCTATATTTTTTAATTCCTTCTACCTTCCCTTCATTTAGTATTCCTAGTTTTCTCTTCTTTTTTTCTTATTTTTTATTATTTTTATTTTATTTTAGTATCATTTTTTCTTTATTTTTCTTCTTCCTTTTTTTTTCCTTTCTATTTCTTCTTTTTCTCCCTTCCTCTCTCTACTTTATACAAAGGTGAGATTTTAAAACCAGGAATTGTGAACAGAATAGAGTGGGACCCACACAAGAGTCAGCCTAAAAAACAGAGACAGTGACACAAAATTACTTTCGCTGCTCCAGAGAACTTGACAGATCAATTTAAAAATCAGAGGCTAGCAAGAAGAATACCATAAACAATGGGAAGACAAAGAAACAATCCCCAAATGAAAGGAAAGGAGGAAGCCCCAGAAAGAATGATAAATGAAACAAAGGCAAACCAACTATCAGATATTGAGTTCAAAGCATATGTTATCAGGCAGCTCAAGAAACTCGAGAAGCTCGATGACCTCACAGAAAATTACCAGAAACTACAGGGAAACTATAATGAACTCACTGCAAACTATGTCAACATGAAAAAGGAAATAGAAACTATTCACAAGGGCCAAGAGGAAATGAAGAATACAATATCTGAACTGAAGAAGACAATAGAAGGAATCAAAAGCAGGCTCAATGAGGCAGAGGATCGAATCAGTGAGCTGGAGGACAAGGTAGAAAAAAACACCCAAAAAGAGCAAGCACAGGAAAAGAGGCTCAGAAAAAATGAAGAGGTATTAAGGGAAATGCAGCAAAACATGAAATGTAATAATAATCGTATAATAGGGATACCAGAAGGAGAAGAAGAGGAGCAAGGGATAGAAAACCTGTTCGAAAAGGTAATGATGGAAAACTTCCCTAATCTGATGAGAGAAAAACCCACACATCTCCAGGAAATACAGAGAGTCCCAATCAAAAAAACCCTAAGAGCCCACTGCAAGACACATCATCATTAAAATGGCAAAATTCCAGGACAAAGAGAGAATCTTAAAGGCAGCGAGGCAGAAACAGGAAGTAACATACAAGGGAACCCTGATAAGGTTAGCAGCTGACTTCTCAATGGAAACACTCCAAGCCAGAAGGGAATGGCAAGAAACATTCCAAGTAATGAGAACCAGAGGCCTGCAACCAAGACTACTCTACCCAGCAGGGATCTCAATCAAGATAGAGGGCCAAATAAGGAGCTTCCAAGACAAAAGAAGTCTAAAAGAATACACCTCCACCAAACCAGCTCTGCAAGAGATCCTAAAGGGTCTGACTTAAGGAAAGGAAGGAAAACAGAGAGAGGAACACAGGTAAAAAAAAAAAATGGCAATGAATAAGTACTTATCAATAATAACCTTAAATGTAAATGGATTAAATGCTCCAATTAAAAGATATAGAATAGCGGATTGGATAAGAAAGCATGACCCACACATATGCTGCCTACAAGAGACCCACCTTAGGGCAAAAGACCTTCACAGACTGAAAGTGAAGGGCTGGAAACAAGTTTTCCAAGCAAACGGACAAGAAAAAAGAGCTGGGGTAGCAATACTCATATCAGACAAAATAGACTTCAAAAAAAGGGCCAAAAAGAGAGACCCAGAAGGACACTTCATAATACTCAATGGAAGAATCGACTAAGAAGACATAAACATTGTAAATATATACACACCCAACACAGAATCACCCAAATACATAAAGAAAATCTTGGAGGACTTCAAGAAGGACATTGATAGCAACACAATTATAGTAGGGGACTTCAACACCCCACGGTCAAAAATGGACAGATCCTTCTAACAAAATATCAGCAAAGACATTGTGGCATTGAACAATGCCCTAGAAGAAATGGACTTAACTGATATATATAGGGCCTTTACCCCAAAGAAGATAAATACACATTATTTTCAAATGCACATGGAACATTTTCAAAAAAAGACCATATGACAGTACACAAAACAAGCCTCAACAGATTCAATAACATTGAAACATACCAAGTATTCTTTCTGACCAAAAGGGACTGAAATTAGAAACCAACCCAAGGGAAAAAACCCAAAACACTGAAAATCATGGAGACTGAATAGCATGCTGTTAAACAATGAATGGGTCAAGGACGAGATTAGGGAAGAATCAAAAAGTTCCTTGAAAGAAATGAAAATGAACTTACAACAACCCAAAATTTATGGGACACAGCGAAGGCAGTACTGAGAGGGAAGTTCATAGCGATACAGGCCTACCTAAAAAAATAGAAACAGTTTACACAAACAACCTAACCCTATGCCTACAAGAACTCGAGGAACAACAACAAAGACAACCCAGAGCAAGTAGAAGGAAGGAAATAACCAAGATCAGATCAGAATTAAGTGACTTAGAAACTAAAAGGACAATTTTAAGGATCAATGAATCCAGGAGCTGGTTCTTTGAAAAGATAAACAAAATAGACAGGCCTTTAAGGAGGCTCATCAAGAAAAAAATAGAGAGACGGGGAAGATGGCGGCGAGTTAGGAGGAACAGAATTTACGTCCTCCTACCCACTGGTTGATTTTCTGAGGAACGGGGCAAAAACCCAGCAGTATTCCAACACATATGATGATTGATGCCCAAGATTACAGGGGAATTTGAACATTCACACGGTGAGACATTAAAACCTGGAGCTGTGAGAGGACCAGAGTCAGCCCCAGACAGGGGTCACTCCAAAAAATAGAGACAGTGAAACAAAATTAACTTTGATACTCCAGAGAACTCGACAGATTAATTTAAGAAACAGAGGCTAGCAAGAAGAGTCTCACAAACAATGGGAAGACAAAGAAACAACCCCCAAATGAAAGGAAAGGAAGAAACCCCAGAAAGAATGATAGACGAAAC
>PVJI01025796.1:0-19905 GCA_004026765.1 Micronycteris hirsuta
GCATTGGATGTAAATTCAGATCCGGTGGCAGACAGGACCAGGTTAAAGTAATATGCAGGGCACAGCAAGCCAGAATTTTTTAAGATACATCTTTGCCAAATTCCTATTAGAGAATTCCCATTCCACAGACATGATCCACACTTGCTCACACAGGAATCACACGGAGCTGTGCTCAAAATGTGTAAATTCTCAGGACTGCATGTTTACACACATGTGGAAATCACTGCCACAGGGATGAGGACATCTTACATATATTTCTAATATTTCTTGGACACCTTGAGTTCCAGACCCCATTACAAATCCTCATTTCAGTCCCCCCTCCTGGCTGCACCCTGTTACAAGTGGACGGGCCTGCGTAGTTCCAAGTCCCTGTGGGTCTCCCCAATGAACTCTCCTGTGAAGCTAGGAGTTCCTCCCACTGCCGACTCAACCCCCACAGGTGTTTTCAATTGGTGGTTTGAGGCTTTATTTTCCTGCGTTGGTGGGAAGCATGGTCTGTTCCGCTCCCCACCTTTTCCTCCCAGTTTATCTGCGAGAGAATGACGGACCGCCCAGTCCACCAGTCTCAGCCCCGGTTTCCCCGAGTGCACCCACCACGGGCCTCTCCGGGCGGCTGGAGCATTGCTGGTACCGCTCCACAAAACGTGTCTTGCTGAGTGCTCTCCGCCCGGCTCCGCCCCACTTACCGGTCTGGATGAACATGTCTTCTTTAACTCCTTGATTGTGGGACTTCCATACAGTTCGATTTTCTGTCAGATCTGGCTGGTTTTGGTTTTTAAATTGTTGTTTTTCCTCTTTTGGTTGTGCGAGGAGGCACAGTGTGTCTACCTACGCCTCCATCTTGGCCAGAAGTCCTATTTTTTATTTTTTGAAGAACCTCCATATTGTTTTCTGTAGTGGCTGCACCAGTTTACTTTCCCACCAATAGTGCACAAGGGTTCCCTTTTCTCCACATCCTTGTCAACACTTGTTATTTTTTGTCTTTTTGATACAAGCCATTCTAAAAGGAGTGAGGTGACAACTTCTCTTTCTTGGTATTGGAAAATTGTGTGTTATCTCTTTCTTTAATAATCGGTTTGGTTAGAGCTATATCAATTTTAGCGATACTCTCAGAGAACCAGATTTTAATTGGTTTTCCTCTACTGTTTTACTATTTTGTATTTCATTGATTTCTTATCTTTATTTTCTTTGTTATGTTTATTTTTTTAATATTTTATTTATTTATTTTTAGAGGGGAAGGGAGAAAGAGGGGGAGAGAAACACCGTTTAGTTGCCTCTTGCACACTGCATACTGGGGAACCTGGCCTGCAACCCAGGCATGTGCCCCAACTGGGAATTGAAGAAGCAACCCTTTGGTTTGCAGGCCAGCACTCAATCCACTGAGCCACACCAGATGGGGCAGTTATGTTTATTTCCCACTTAATCTTCTCTTTTCTAGTTTCCAACCTGGAAACATAGAACACTGATTTTAGACCTCTTCTAATATAGAAGTTTTATTGCTATAACTTTTTGTTTTACCACTGCTTTAACTGCCTCCCCCAATTTTAAGTTGTAGTTTCATTAACTGTGTTCTTTACTTTCCAAATCTTTGGGAATTTTCTAGATTTTTTTTTTTTACTGGTTCCTTATTTAATTTCATTATGGTCAGAAAACATACTTAGTATTCATTATAAACAGTTTAAACTTATTGAGATTTGTTTTGGGGGCCAGAATAGAGACTCTTTTGGTAAATGTTCTGTCTTTGAAAAGAATACATATAATCTGATGATGAGTGGGGCATTTTATAAATGTCATTTAGATCAATTTGGTTATTAGTGTTGTTTATAGCTTGTATATCTTAACTGACTTTCTGTCTACTTCTTAGTATTGTCTTAGAAGACATGCCAAAATCTCTAACTCATAATGTGAATTTGTTTATTTCTCTGTTAATTTCTATCAGTTTTTGCATCATGTATTTTTAATTCCCGGTAGGAGGTAAATACACATTTAGGATTGTTTTGTTCTACTGAACAAAATTAAGGACTGTTACATTTTGTGGATGAATTTACACCTCTATCATTATTAAATGACCCTTTATATCCCTAAATGCTTCCTGTTCTGAAAGCTACTTCATCTGATATCATAACTACTCTAGCTTTTTTTTGATTACAGATTACATGGTAAGTATGTTTCTATTCTTGTTAGTTTATTCTATTAATTTGTTTATATTTAAAGTTTTTTTAGCCTTGGCTGGTGTAGCTCAGTGGATTGAGTGCAGGCTGGGAACCAAAGGGTCCTGGTTCAATTCCCAGTCAGGGCACATGCCTGGGTTGCAGGCCAGGTCCCCAGTGAGGGCCATGTGAGAGGCAACCATACATTGCTGTTTCTCTCCCTCTCTTTTTCTCTCCCTTCCCCTCTCTCTAAAAATAATAAATAAATAAAATCTTAAAAAAACTTTTTTATAAATAACATACATAGTTGGGTCTTGTATTTTTATTCAATATAGCAGTATTTGCATCCTTTCAATTAGAGTGTTTAGACCATTTATATTTAATGTGATTATCTATATTTGCATTTAAATTTAAATTTACCATCTTGCAATTTGTTTTCTATGTGTCCCATATTGTCTTTGTTCTACTGTTCGTCTTTTCTTTTTTCCTTTTGGATTAGTCATTTTTTTCATTATTGCATTTCATCAGTTTTATTGACTTATTAGGTATACATATTTTTTATAATTGCAAAGGCTTAAAATATTCTTGATATCACAGTCTACCTTCAAGTAATGTTATTATACCTCATTACATGTAGTATGCATTCTTTACGATAGTATATTTCCATTTCTCCTTCACAGTTTTTTGCTATCTTTGCCATACATATTTACTTTACATGTATTATAAACCCTCATTACAGTATAAATTTCCATTAAATAGTCAATTATTTTTAAAGACATATTAATAATAAAAATAATATCCAATCCTGTTTTAAATTTACCCACATATTTATCTTTTCTGTTGCTATTCATTCTTTTGCTTAGCTCCAAATTTCCATCTGATATCATCTTCCATCTGCCTGAAGAACTTCCTTTAACATTTCTTGTTATGCTGCTCTGCTGGGGAAGACTGCTCTTGGCTTTTTAAGTTGGGTCTGCCTTCATTATTCAAAGTCCTTTTACTGTGTATAGAATAGTAAGTTGACAGTTATTTTTTCTATCCGTACTTTAAACATGTTATTCCACTGTCTTCTGATTGTCACTGTCTGATAAGTTTGCTGTTTATCTCATGACCATATTCACTTTTCAGTAATGTTCTTTTATCTCTGGCTGTTGCAAGATTTTTTATCACTGGTTTTCAAAACTTTGACAATAATAAGCCTGTGTTTTTTTTCATCATTCCTTCCCTTGATGTTCATTGGGCGTCTTGGATCTGTGTGTATGTAGTATTCAATAACTTTGAGAACTATTTGGTCACTATTTTGTCAATTATTTTTGTCTCCTGCTAATCCTGTAGGACTTCAATTACACTTATATGAGGGTACCTGAGATTTTATATAGCTAACTCACTCTGTACATTTTTTTCATGTATTTACTCTGATGTTTTATTTTGGATAATTTCTCTTGATGTCTTCAAGTTTAGTAGTATTTTCTTCTGCAGTGCCTAAGTGTTCTTAATTCAATACAGTGTAATTTTTACCTGTAGAAGTTCAGTATAGATCTTTATGCCCTTCTTTTTTCTTCTCATAATGTTTATGCTTTCTGCTAACTACTTGAATATATATTTTACATTCTTATATTTTTAATAGTTGTACACATGCCTACTTGTTGCTTTTATATATGATTTATTGGTCTGTTTCTCCTAATTTATCTTTCTCTTCACTATTAGTGATATATTCCTGCTTCATTGCGTGGTTGCTCATTTTTCAGTGAATGCCATACATTGTTATTTTACATACTTCAGTTCTGAATATTTTTAATATCACTCTAAATATTTTGTGGTTTTGTTCTGAGATAAAGATAAGTTACTTAGAAAGAGTTAAATACTTTTAAATCTTGCTTTCAAACTCTTAGAGCCTGCAGTCCAGGACTAATGCCGTCCTACTACTGAGGCAATACTCTTTTGTAGTTTCTGCCTGATGTCCCCCATTAATAGTTCTTTCCACTGTGGTTAGTGGAATACAAACATGGCTATGTAAGCTCTAGGAATTTCCACACTACTCCTTTTCAGTGGTTCTTTCCCCTTGTAACGTTGTCACATTTCTACACTGATCAGCACTCACCCAAAGGCTTGTGGGGAACCCTCTACAGGTCTCCTGACCTCTCCCCACACGTGGACCTCTCTCCTGTCTGTTATTCTGCTCCACAAATTCTGGCTGCTTTGACATACTTTTACATGAAATTCTGTCACCTCAACTGGATGAGACTGCTAGGATCTGTTTGGCTTCTCTTTTTCCTTATATTGTGACCAAGGGAATCTCCAGGCATTTGTGGGACTCAATTTGCTTTCCTCCATTGTGATCACTATCTTGTGCTGCCTGTGGTCCATTATTTCCAGAAATAGAAGTATCTCCTTCTTACCCTTTTGAAAATAATCATAGTGAATATTTATAAATTAACAGGTGAGTTTTTTTGGAAAAAGTTAAGTCATGCAGTCAAATTAATTTGATAAGGGGAACCAAACTAGGAGAGTAAATAGGAATGAAAGGTATTTTCTTGTGCAGCTTGTAATAACCCTTTTTTGTCTGTACAGATACAAGACACAATATCCAATCCTAGGCCTCCTATATGATGACTATGAATATATACCACCAGGTAGTGACACACACACCGTTGTGATTGAGAAAACAGAAGACAAATGGACCTGTGTAAGTTCACTTGGACATATCTAGTCCTATTAGTATTAAATATTTATGTATATTCTATATATAACATCCTTGAAAATTCTGGTAAAAGATCAGAATGAGCTAAAATTTTACAGAATTTGATTTTTTCCTCTTAATATTTTTCCATATTTTCCTTACTGATATATAATAAGAATTAAGAAACTTTGAACTGATTCATACATGTAATATTATCATTGATTATGTAAACTAATAAATTAGATAGGATTTTACCCCAAAAAGGAAGACAATTAACATTGGCAATGTACTAATTTTATTTCCTTGCACATCTTTGGAGTTATTGAACCAATTCTATTCAAATTTTCAAAAAGCCTTATTGTTTCTAAAGCTGGTAGAAAATGTCATAGACAATTATAAAGGAGAATCCAAGATGGAGAAGCAGGTTTTAATATAATTTGTCTTGAAATCTTGTGTGTGATACTTATTCCTGTAGGTTATAAATTCTTAAGATTTTTGAAAGAGGAGGTGTGTCTATATTTCTAACTAGATCATAAGATTCTCTAGCTTTAAATCACCTACTTATAGTTAAGCTGATAGAGTATTTTAATGGTCAGGTACTCTAATATGTACCTTCTACAACATCCTCTAGGATGACAAGATGATACAGACCTTAGCATCTTTCTAAATATGCCAATACATTGCTAAGGGGGCTGATTACTAAACCCCTGCTGTTCTAAAGAACTAAAAACTACTTTCCTAAAAATTCTACCTATTGAGCAATTAACTTTTAAAGTAAAACAGCAAATGGAATATATTTTCCCTAGCACAATAGTTGTCTAACAGGGGCAAGTCTTCCCCTTAGGAGACATTCTAATGTTTAGAGACATTTTGGGTTTTCACAACTAGGGGTTAGATACTATTTGCATCTGGTGGGTAAAGGCCAGGGATGCTGTGAAACAATCCTACAATGTTTATTATACTTCAATAAAGGTCTTAAAATGCTTAAACATACCATGATGAGCAATAGATAAATATACTAATGCCAATCAATCATTTGCAAAACCTTTTGAAAAAAATTAAATCACAGATGTATAGTTAATAAAATACTATAGATGTGTAGTTAATAAATTACTGCAGGTGTATAGTTAATAAAAGTAAGTGTCCATTAAATAACTCACTTTAAAATTATGTTTTGGTTGAACGAGCTCAAATATTTGAGTAAATAAAAGAATTCAGAAAGTGCTTAGCTCTGAAGCCCTTTTCTAATTACAGTCAAGCCATCGCCCTTGTATACATGGTTCTCTATCATCAATAAATGCAGCCAACATTTAGTATTGCCAAAATAAAAACAGTTCGGTGTTTGACATATGCTGTTTCTTAGGTCATTAATTAGTTGTGACTTACTTACTACTAACTGTTAACTAATAAAGGGTATTTGATAGCCCAAGAACCAGATGGACAGCAAGGGAAAGTCAGTATAGGATTTAAACTTTGTCACTTGGAGATTATTTGATGCTCAAATTTAAGACTGAAAAGCAATTGCTGCTACTAACCACATGTGCCTGGAGGGGGCATCAATGTGAATGTATGTCAAATAAAGGGTCTACAGAATGGTAGTCATTACTACTCTCTATTAAAAACGTGCAGCAATAAATATCAAACTTAGTATCTTAAAGGACTAGATAGTAATAGCAAGTCCAAAATATATTAAAGTAAGTTTAAAGATGAAATATCTATATTTATTAACAGTTGAGGACATTTGGACACATTTAACCTCTAAGGATGTCACCAAGGAAGATATCTACTGGGTCCTCCCTCATTACCTTGACCAAAGTCAGACAAAGCAGTTTCATTGAGAAAGCACCACAAAAAAGCAGTATATTTCCTTTGGTTTTATGTCTATCAATTTAAATCATTTTTCAAAACTGTGTGCATACTGTGACAATGTCTAAAATTAATTATGAGCCAGTAGTAAACTACCTTTTTTTTTTCTTTTCTAGCCATGAATGACTCTCCAACACAAAGAAGTTTTTTTTTGGGGGGGGTGTCTGCATTAGTACTTTAATTATTATGTTTCCATAACTAAAGGCCAATCAAAATTCTGAACCATGGCACTACTCAGTGAATCTAATGGAATGAATTAGTTCTCCAGATGAGTTTCTCCAGCCATTTATGAGGCCTAAATCCTTTCTATCACATTCTTGTATTCAATATAGCATTCACCGCTTATGTAAACTTCCATTGCAGACAGTGTAGGACATAATTCTCTATTTTCCAATAGAATGCTTACTAGATACTGAATTAATTTGTACGAGTAGAGACTTTACAAGTTATTACATTAGATGATTTTTCTCTAATATTAGATAAGCAATTCAGCTACAAGTATAAACACTGTTACAAAAAAAAATAGGCAAAACACTACTGAATTTTAAAAAACACTTTAGTGCATGGTATATACAGTGCATATTTGTTTTTCTCACATTAAACCTTATGATTAAAAGAGATGTTTCATTACATGCTATTTATACCTCTCACAGACATAACTAAATCAAGGGTGATGGTTAACCTCATTAAATAGGAAAGTGGAATAATATCTTTTCATATAAATAAATCCACTAATTTGCACATTGTGCTATTATGGTTCTAAGGAGATGACAGTGGCTTGGCAAATCTCTGCTTTCAAAGCATATCATCCCCAAATGAGCCATTCACTTCCTTAAAAACATATAACAATATATTGTAGTAGTGGGTAAAAAAAGTAGACATTTTATAGGGGTATACATAACCTAATACTGAGATATTGCATAAAGGCTTAAGAAAGAAAATAGCAAAAACCAATTATTGATATCTATATCCTACTTGGGAGAAAGAGATTTTATAGTAAGAGTATTTAATGTACTTAAAAGCTGGTTCATTAGCTAGGTTCTAATGACCTTAAAAAGTGAGTAAGAATATTTTCTAAATACATTATTAGATAAAAATGAAATTTCTTAATTTTAAGCACTTTGCTTAAAGTTGATAATTAGCAAAAAATAAAATGTTTGCATTTGACAAAATATAGATTAAGGCAACAAATATATTTGGGTTACATTTTAATGAGGTTTTGCAAATATGTATATAGAATTCTGTCATATCTGTTAAGATAGGGACAGTGGACACAAAATAAATCAAATCATAAATGAGAAAAATGCTTTTAATACTCATAATTTTCAAATAGGTTTTGATATGGAGCTAAGAGCCTTATTTTGTCATCTTAATACTTTAAGATGTCTAGCTGTATAATTCCAGTTTAATTCCGGTTGATATAATTCCAGTTTTATCAATATTTTGTAACAGAAAATGTTAATATTCTTCATGAGCTACATAGTCCTTACATTTTCCCCTGTGGTGTGGGAATAGCTAGGTAGCTTCTCTTCTGCTAACTACTCATACACATAACTGTAACAATATTACGTCATGTTATATATCCATTGCATATAATAGAAATGGAAGTGTTTAGTACCCTACTAGAAAACTGCCACCATAACTGTTTGAAACTTAGAACAAGTGTAATTCCCCCCCCCCAAACAATCCACAATAACAGTCCATAACATGGGGCAGTTAGGAAGCCAGAGTGTTATTGGCTCACTTCATCCACGCATAGTGATTGAATGGGTCTGTGCTAACAAGGTACTTATTACACTTAATACATTTAAATGTATGTCTTTCTTTTCCAATTTGTGACTAAGATAACTGAAAAGAGCAGTGATTTCATTTCTCTAACAAGTTTTACATAGCTTCTCTCTGAAAAGTGCAAAGATGTTGTCAGGTGAGAAATGCCTATTATTTCTATTCTAGTATGTTTCACTTTAGATGTCAAATAAAATGGAGACTGTGTAAGACATACAAAACAATCTAAGTGTCTGAATGAAATATATAAACTATTTGTATGGTCTTTATGAAAGTCCTAGTAAAACACATATAGCATGGATTTTTAGCTGAACTTTACATTTTTCTCAGGAAGTTACTGTCATATGAATGTTTAAGCTAGAGATAAAACACCCCTGTAATTTTTAAAAAAGGCCTGATGTGGATTACCAGTGACAACTTAACATAGTTGGGCCTCCAGTTGTTGAAGGTTTCTTCTTTAAAAGCTAGTCTTATTTGTTTTGTTGATTAAGTTCCACTTAGAAGTAAGATCATATAGTATTTCTCTTTCACCACCTGGCTTACCTCACTTAGCATAATGCTCTCCCATTCCATCATGCTGTCGTGAAGGGTAGGAGCTCCTTCTTTCTTTCTGCTGCATAGTATTCCATTGTATAAGTGGACCACAGTTGTTTTTTTTTTTTATCTACTCATTTACTGATGGGCACCTAGGCTGCTTCCAGCACTTGGCTATTGTAAATAACGCTGCAATGAACACAGCGGTGCATATATTCTTTTGAATTGGTGTTTTGAGATTCTTAGGGTATAATCCCAAAAGTGAGATCACTGGGTCAAAAGGCAGTTCCATTTTTAGTTTTCTGAGGAAATTCCATACTGTTTTCCACAGTGGTTGCACCAGTCTGCATTCCCACCAACACTGTACTACAGTTCCCTTTTCTCCACAACCTCGCCAGCACTTGTTTGTTGATTTGGTTACAATGGCCATTCTGAACCATGTGAAGTGGTATCTCACTGTGGTTTTAATTTACATCTCTCTGATGATTAGTGATGTTGAGCATCTTTTCATATGTGTGTGCACCATCTGTGTGTCCTCCTTGGAGAAGTGTCGTTCAGGTCATTTGTCCATTTTTAAATTGTGTTATTTGTTTCTCTGGTGTTGAGTTGTAAAGTTCTTTATATATTTTGGAAATCAACCCCTTACTAGGTGTATCATTGGTGAATATGTTCTCCCAATGAGTGGGTCCCTTTTTCAATTTGTTGGTTTCTTTTGCTGTGTAGAGGCTTTTTAATTTGATATAGACCCATTTACTTTTTCCTATATTTCCCTTGTCCTAGGAGATATATTGGCAAACATATTGCTACAGTGATATGAGACTTTACTGCATGTTTTCTTCTAGGACTTTTTATCATTTTGTGATTTACATATAAGTCTCTTATCCATTTTGAGTTTATTCTGCTGTATAATGTAAGTTGGTGGTCTAGTTTCATTTGTTTGCATGTACTAGTCCTGTTTTCCCAACACTGTTTATTGTAAAGACAGTCTCCCTTGTTGAATATTAATTCACTATAAAGATGTGAGTTTATTTCTGGGCTCTGTATTCTGTTCCATCGATCTATGTGTTTGTTCTTAGGCTAGTACCAGCCTGTTTTGATGACAGTAGCTTTGTAGTATAGTTTGATATCAGGTACTGTGATCCCCCCAACTTTGTTCTTCTTTCTCAAGATTGCTGAGGCTATTCGGCTCTTTTTTGTTTCCATATACATTTTTGGAATATTTGTTCTAAATCTGTGAAATATGACAATGGTATTTTAGTAGGAATTGCATTGAATTTATAGATTGCTTTGGGCAGTATGGATATTCTAATTATGTTAATTCTTCTAGTCTGTGAAGACAGTAGATGCTTCTACTTATTTGCATTCCTTAATTTCTTCCTTCAATGTCTATAGTTTTAAGAAATAAGTACAGGTCTTTTATCTCCTTGGTTAAATTTATTCCTAGGTACCTTTTTGTTGATGATGCTGAAGTAAAAAATCCCTAAAGATTTCAACAAAACCTACTAGAACTAATAAATGAATCCAGCAAAGTAGCAGGATATAAAATTAATATTAAAAAATTGGTGACATTTCTATATACAAATAATGAAGTTTCAGAAAGAGAAACTAAGAAAATAATCCTACAGACTTATTTTTTTTATTTTTACCAGCCACTAGGAGGTGCAGCCACTGTGGAAAACAGTATGGTTGCCTCTCACATGGCCCTCATGGGGACCTGGCCCGCAACCCAGGCATGTGCCCTGACTGGGAATCGAACCGGGACCCTCTGGTTCCCAGCCCGCGCTCAATCCACTGAGCCACACCAGCCAGGGCTAGACTTAATTATTTTGAAAGTAAGAAGACTTCCCTACAAGGTACCTTTCCCCCACCACATACCATTATTAAATTTATTGGATTTCTATAGTACTTTCTGTCTAATAAAAAATACAAACTCTTTCATTCTTATCCAAAGATAAAATAGTAAATATAAGTTTAAAAATAAAGAATGGAATAAACTATTGCATCTGCTTTAATAAAATCTTTAATATTGAGTGACAAAATAGGACATACATCTTTTGAGTCTACAAAGGAACACTGGAACTGTTATATGACATAATTACATGATAACCAGGCTGTCTTGGCAATCTCCTTGGATTGGTCTATTGTAGGTGAGATGTTAAATCCAGGGTATTTGGTTTGGTTTCCCATCCCATTACTTGAAAATATTTTTTTTGTTATTAAATTTATGTCCCAGAGACTCTTTATGTTAAGGGATAGCCTTTGCAATGTAATGCTGTGACTCAGTATCTGGCTTGCTTACACAATCAGTGTTCAACACTCCTGGCTCATGTGTGTCAAGATATAACAAATCAGACCAGCTTATTAATATGGGAGAATATATAGGCCTTTTGGGTAGTTCGCTAAAGGGGCCTGATGAGCCAGCAATGTCATAATGGGTAGATGGTATTGGGATCTAGGATGACAAGGTTTTGGAGTCAAGGGGAGGTGACTGGGACTTACGTTATGGGTTAAACGGGATAGTTTAATTACCAATTGGTCCAAAATTAAACATAAAGCAGAGTTCCCTTTGCAATAGGTATTCTGGTAATGTTGAAAGAGAAAGGTTTAGCAACTGGAATGATGCAGGTGAAAACATTTTTGTTTGGGATTATCTAGTGCTACAATCTTGAGCCCTACAAATGTCACAATCTCTTTTACAGGGTATCTAAACTGCCAATAACACTTGCCAGTTCTCATCTAGGATCCAAGGTTCTAAGATATTTTTTTTTACTTTATTGTTGTTAAATTACAGTTGTCTACATACTCTCCCCTCCCCTCCCCCTCCAATCCCACCTCCCTTCCCACCTCCCTCCCCACCCTTGGTTCTGTCCATGTGTCCTCTATAGTGGTTCCTGAAAACCCTTCTCCCCACTGTCCCCTCCCTCCTCACCCCTGGCCATTGTTAGATTGTTCTAAATTTCAATGTCTCTGGTTAAGTTTTGCTTGCTTTTTGCTTTTGTTGATTATCTGAGAGATCTTTTTAAACCACCATCAAATGTCCCAGCTAATTATTTTTTAAACATTCTTTTTTAAAAAAATATTTTATTGATTTTTAGAGGGGAAGAGAGAGAGAAAGAGAGGGAGAGAAATATCAATGTGTGGTTGCCTCTCGCATGCCCCCTACTTGGAACCTGGCCCACAACCCAGGCATGTGTCCTGACTGGGAAATGAACTGGTGACCCTTTGGTTCTCAGGCTGGAGCTCAATCCACTGAGCCACACCAGCCAGGGCACAAGCTAATTATTTTGGGAGAACAAGTTGGAGCTGAAGAAAGTTGCAAACATTCTGTAATACAATGACATTGCAGGGTACTAATCTAGTTCTGCGTTTTCTCCAAAAGAAACCTTATTAACCAAAAAAAAAATTTTACTGGATAGAATTCCAAGTCTAGATAGTATTTTTTTATTCTCACAAGGGAAAATCATCAAAGATCTGCACGAGAGGACTCTTTTGTGTCTTGGCTTCCTGTGAGATGAGTCTTTTTCTTTCTTTGGAAGTAGGCATATTTAAGATTAAGAATTTTGCTATATATTCTTTCAAAAGTCCTTAAAAAGATATGTAGGATTTAGTTCACATTAAACCACCAAGAATAGGTGGCTTCAAAATAAACCAATTGGGTAGGTTGGTACAGGAAGGAGTGAGGGAGAATATAAATGAAATAAAAATTGGCCACAAAATGATAACTCTTGAAGCTAAGTAGTGGCCACATACTATAAGGGTTCATTAGATTCTTTTATATGGGGTCAAAAATATATCTATCATACATAATTTTAAGGGCAGTTCAAGTTTCAATCTGTTGGTTGTCCTGTATGAGCATGAGTTCAATTTGAGAGCCATACCCGAGTAGCAGTCCCAGCTGACAGTAATAACCCTTTCCTCTCCATCATAGTACAGGCCACTTAGAAGCAGCAATCAGAGGAATCCATTTGCACAAAATGGTCCTGCACTGTTCTGGAAAAATGCTTTTAAAGTAATTACCAAATTATTTCTCTCTTATGATGGTATTTTGACCCGCAGTTTTAGGTGAAATGTTTTGTCATAAGACAGATCTGTGCAGTCAAATTTGTAATTTTAGACAATTTTTGTTTGTTACATTACTACATTTTTATTTGTTCTATCTTGGATGGGGCTTTTTAGACCCAATTTATAAGTGAAAGAGAAAATCCATCTACTTTTCTCCAGCTCCTCTGTAACCATGGACAGCTAGAATAATGTTTTTATATGGCTTCCTACTTCCTTCAACATCTCTACAATACATTCCTTACACAACCTCCAGAATAATCATCAAAATGTAAATCATATCACATGTTCCTTCCTTAAAACCTTCCAATGGCTTCCATTTCAAATCCTCACAGGTTTCATCTCTCATCAGTCCCCCTCACCATGGTCCAGCTGAAGCTTGGTCCACCTCAGGTTATTGACATGTTTCTCTGCCTTGAATATTCTTACACAAGATCTTCATGAGACCGGGTCCTTCTTTTTACTTGTGTCTCAGCTCAACTGCCATGTCCTTAGTACAGATTGCCTCTATCTCATCCATAGCTATCTGTTTAAGCAAAGTTGCCAAAAAGTACAAGAATCACACTAGGAACTTTTGTCCCTTATGGTGGTGACACATGGCTGTTCACTGGAAATGCAGATTTAAAGGCCCCATCCCACGAATACTGACTCAGATTATGTGTTTAACAAGATCCCTAGATGAGTTCTATATACAGTAAAGCTTAAAAAAGCAGTGATGTAATATGTACTGACTAATATATTTCTTTTCTGTTAGTGATCATTAAAGAATAATTAGCCCAATTGACAGAGCCTTAAGCAATACTGCTATATATCTAGGTGCATGAATTGTACTGAATGATGACTAGTTTGAATATAGCAGATAATTTTCATGCTCGTTTGCAGAAGTCTTTCTCAAATATTTAAGTTTTCCCCTTAAATGTATAATGCTCTATTAGGAACTTAATTTTAGATTCATTTCTCAAGATGTTGTTACTTATTAATCAGGTTATGAATATTTAGTTTAGTCTATAATATTAAATATCAAGTCTTAGGAAGGGCACTTTTATAGCATTCTCTCATGGTTGTAGCAAAAACTTACATTTTTGAGGAATAATCATGCCATAGTTAGTATAATTGTTTAAATTCCTAACTCATGTTGTTGGTAATACACAAAATTCTACAACACGTTAAACTGCAGACCAAATTCCAGTGAAATTTGAGCAATTTAAAAGTCTTTTGATAAAGAATGAACAGTAGAGCAAAACTTTAAATAAATTCATACAACTCTGAAATGCAATAAATGCTTTTTATTGTATGCTCATTTCAATGAGTAACATTTAGAAATAATAATCCCACGTAACATTGACAATCTTATTTTACAGCGTGTACATCATTTACAGCCACATAACACACAATTTTAGATTTTCCAAATTTAATATTCTGACATTAAGAAAGATAAAAAATTTATTCTCAAGGAACTGATTCTTATCTGGTGCAAAAACAGAAAGGTGAACATTAGTTAAAACACAAAGCCACAATATAGTGTGAAGTAAAATTACATTTTAATCATGTTGAACAGCTGAGTGGAAACATGAAGCAACTAAAACTTCAAAGTACACATCATATGCATTACATTTATGAACAGGATTTCATTAAATTTCCCTAAACCAGCTTTTAATATTAAGCGCCATTTTGATTTGCAGCATGCTAACACAAAGCGTTGTTAAAGGGATGCATATTTTAAATTTATACACTGTAAAGTGAATATCCACCTCTGAACTCTATTGGCAGCACAGTGTTTTGTTAAATACTGCATAAACACTGCCTCATATTGAAAATTCATGTTAACTATATGGTATACAGATTTTAAAAATCAAAAATTTCAATAATGGCATAAAATTGCACCTTTAAACATTAGAGCAAGTAAGACTAGAACCATCATACTTGCTAAGACTGTCCTAAAAAAACCTTCTAAACATTATAATATTTAAGAAAACAGTGTTCTCTCAATTTAATCTTTAGAGCATTAAGAAATATAGTGCTAACTTTGTTTGCAACACTACTGGTTGCATCCGTTTTAGAAAGCCATATTTGACTCAAATATACTTTTGTTATATCTGCCATATGGAACAACAACCAACTCGAACATCGGGAAAAGGGGAACCGTAATACTTAGACTTCACCTTAGACTTTAACACAGAGTGCTATATTTTAAACATCCTGCCATGTGGTAAAACTTTTGGCAGCTCTGAAATTCTTCTGAATAGTATTGAATTAATCTAACCTGTTTCGCCAGTGAAATTTATTTGAATACATGAACTTGGATTTCTGGAATGTAATTTCCAGGTGCCATCCAAAGAGTTCAATGATTAAATGACTGATAGATGACTGCATTGTATTTCCCATTTCACTGCTAAGATTCCATAGAAGTGTAAGACTTGTTTGTCATAGCGAATCACTGCTAAACTCCTCAATTAAGTATGATTTTTTCAGAATCATATCTCTGGTATGATGAGCCAAGTAAAGTCACTGTCTTTGCTCTTCCCCTCTGTAGTCTATGTATACAATCCTATTGAATCGACACAATAAGTTTTTCTACAACCATTCCATGGTGTTTCGTAAATTCTTTAAGTAATTCTCAAAGGGTCATGAGATCCCCTGTCAATTCAAATATCTTTAATACAAAAATGTAAAGTTATGACTTAATATCAAGTTTGTAATCAGATGAAAGAGTGTGTGAAATTTTCCTGCCATGTAGCATATCAAATTTTCCAAGTAAGCTTCTGTTTTTATGTTGGTCTCATTACATAAGCGCCTCCTTGTGGTGCCTCATGATATGCTGATTTTTTTCTGATGGTCTTCGGAATCCCTTCTTGCAGAATTCACACCTGTGTGGATAGTCTTTTGTATGTATCGATATCACGTGTCGTTTAAAGCCAGATGCGTCTGTAGTACTGTACTCACAATACTCACATTGGTAAATCTTCCGTCCAGTGTGGGTCTTCATATGCTTTTTGAGCTCATTTTGTTGTCGGAACCCTCTCTTACACCTTTTACACTTCAGTGACTGATCCTTAGTGTGAACTGAAAGGATATGACCACTAAGAATGAATGGATCTGATGTTTTAAAGTCACAGTGCCTACACTGATGAATCTTCCTACCCTTATGGATATCACTATGCTTTTTGAGCTCAGAAGGGCGATGGAAACCTTTGTCACAGACCTCACATTTGTGAGGAAAGTCCTTAGTGTGGACAGATATGATGTGCCGCTTAAGGTCACTTGAGTTGGTGCTCTTATGGTCACAATGAGGACACTGGTGTGTCTTATGTCCTTGAAACAAATCCAGATGGCGCTGAAGCTCCCTCTCCTCACCAAATGCTTGGGGACAATGCTCACATTTGTATGGCAAATTGTTACCATGCTTAGACTTAATGTGAGTTTTCAGATTTGATTGATCTGCACACCTGAAAACACAATACTGACACTGATATGGCTTCTCACCAGTGTGGGTTCTCATATGCTTTTTGAGTTCTGAAGGATGTCGAAAGCCCTTCCCACACTCAACACAAACGTGAGGGAAATTCTTGCTGTGGACAGCCAGTAAATGTCTGTTTAATAGTCCTTGTTCTGCAGTCTCATAGTCACAGTATTTGCACTTGTGCATCTTCGGCTCCTTGTCTCTTAATATCAGTTTATTTGAACTCAGGGGACTAGCTTCTCTGTATCTTCGTGTATATTCTGTAAATTCATGGGTTTTGTCAACTTTGTTTATAAGCTTATGGCTTTCTAAGTGGTTATGGAAACTCACTTTCTTGTTAGTTGTAAAGTCACAATCTGTGCACTGATATTTTTTTCTCATCAAATGATCAGGATGATTCTTCATGTGTCTTTTCAAGAATCCCCTTGATTTAAACTTTTTTGTGCAAATATGGCAAGGGTATACTGTCAGGGGCTGTCCATCTGGGCCTATTATGACAGCTAGATTAAAAAAAATAGGGAAGTTGTGACATTTGGCCAGACTGTTTAAAAGGATTTCATAACAAAAGTGTCAAAATTACCTGACATTCACAATGCAAGAACTATGCTAGTGGCATAGAATATTGTAAGATAAAATGCACATTAAAAGCAATTTATGATAAAGTAGATCACTAAAAATAAATGAGCGGCACTCCACTATAGATTACTCACCTGCCAAAAGGCTACATCACAGGCACTTTGTAAACCAGAAACAGACACCCTTTATTGTAAAACCGACCTCAAAATTGTCTTTAAAAACATCATTTCGGTAAAGAGCAAACAAGCATTGTTTCATTAAGTACCACTCAAACATATTTTTAAAAAACCCAACTAGTTAGATCAAACACAAACAGGTATGTGGGACTACAGTTACACTAAAACAACTGATTTTTCCTTGGTTACAAAAAAGAATTCTACATTTCAAATCATTATAATATTCATAAAACAAAGCATTAGTAATTTACCTGTTTGCCACTGCCTCGTTTCTCCCCTTCTCCTCTTCTTGGCCTTTTGTTTAAGTACTTTATTTGTATTAATGCTATCACAAATTTGAAGGTACTGTGTTGTTGTACTGCTTCTGCTTTCTAATGCTGAGTCCAAAGTATTTCCTGAAAAAATTGATACACAATGAAACTACCTATATTTACATATATTTGCTTTTTGTTAGATGAATTACTAGAGATGACATGGCATCAAGTTGCCAGTATTGCACTGAATTTCACATTGCGGTAGTAAATTTGACAGAATATATCCACGTTATCTTCTTTTACACTCTTATATACACACACAAAAATATTTATGCAAACACTTTAAATAGGATATGACATGAAATTAATTTTAAAATATCCCAATTTAGTCAGCCAAAAGGAATACATTGATAAGGTGAATGTAACATGAAAACCTGTTATGACCTTAAATAAAATCTTGCCATCAGATCAATTTATCACCAAGGAAGGCTAATGAAATTAGAGAGATTTGGCAAAGAAATACATGTCAGTGAACCAGGATGGTCATCGTGACTATGTGTTAACACATAACAAACAAAACATCTCTTGCATATATGCTTTAGAATAGTTTACTTAATGTGAAAAGTATTAAGATGTATTTTAAGTTAGGTGTGGCAGGCAATTTAACACAATTTCAGTGGGATCAATGCAATACATACAGAATAAAGCACTTAATAAAATCTCAGTTCACAGAAATATGTTGTGTTATGTGATTTAGTTTAAAATGTAGACCTACAAAACTCTTTATATACTTTGATTTTTGCCTCTCATCAATTCTTCTGAAATCTACATTTAGATTTAGAGAGTCAAATACCTCCTAAGGGTAGAAACGGAACAGACATACAGTATACCTTAAGAAAAAGTCTCTTTGCTTAAGAAAATAAAATGAACTATTAACCATGATATAACACTATATGGAGTATATTAAAATTAAAAAATAAACTTCCTAAGATGGCGGCATAGGTGAATGCGCCGTGCCGCCTCGCACAACCAAAAAAGGAAAAAAATCAGAAATTTACACAACCAAAAAGAGCCAGATCTGACAGAAAATCATATTGAGAGGAAGTCCGACAACCAAGGAATTAAAGAAGATACATTCATCTAGTCTGGTGAGCCGGGAGGAGCAGGGCGGAGGGAGAGCGCTCGGCGACCCCACAGCGAGCAGGTGAGCAGACGGCAGGTCCGCGGTTGGAGGGGCGGTCCCCGCGGGGCTGCAGCACACCCAGACGGGGACCCACTGAAGCTCGGTCTGTGCCCGGCTCATCCGGACCCAGCGGGGCCGAGACCGGTGGACCGGACAGGTCCGCATTTGCGGGCAGACGAACCCGGAGAGAAAGCAGGGCGCAACCCATCGGCGCAGAGTGAGAGCACCTGTGGGGGTGGAGTCCGCGGTGGGAGGAACACCCGGCCTCACAGGAGAGTTCGCTGGGGAGACCCGCGGGGGATTGGAGCTGTGCAGCCCATCCACCGACCCCGGAGCGACCCCCGGAGCCGGTGCAGAGGGGCTCGAATTGCTTGCAGGAGGCGGTGTGGGTGCGGAGAGCGGAGCAGGCGCTGTTGTGCGCTCAGGTCCCGCCCCCACAGGCTACGTCCCAGCACAACTACCGGGAGCTTCCCTGCCCAGGGGATCCCCAAGGCTCCGCCCTCCTTACAGTAACAGGTTCACCGAGGGGGGAAAAAATGGGCCAAAGAAAGGAACAGATCAAAGCCCCAGAGCTAACCGACCAGGAGATAGCCAACCTATCAGATGCAGAGTTCAAAACCCTTGTAATCAGGATGCTAACAGAATTCGACAAAAAATTATCGAAATTGCTTGAACAAATGAGGAGAGATCTGCAGGGAACCAATAGGGATAAGAAGGAAACTGGGACTCAAATCAACAGAGTGGACCAGCAGAAAGAAAAAAAAACATCCAACCAGAAAAGAATGAAGCAACAAGAATTCAAAAAATGGAGGAGGGGCTCAGAAACCTCCAGGACATCTGTAAACGTCCCAACATACAGATCATAGGGCTGCCAGAAGGAGAAGAAGAAATCCAAGGAATTGAAAAAATATTTGAACACATAATGATGGAGAATTTCCCGAAGCTGGCGAAGGAAATAGACTTTTGGGAAGTCCAGGAAGCTCAGAGTCCCAAAGAAGTTGGATCCAAAGAGGAACACACCAAGACACATCATAATTACATTACCCAAGGTCAAAGATAAGGAAAGGATCCTGGGAGCATCGAGAGGAAAGGTGACAGTTACCTACAAAGGAATCCCCATAAGACTGTCAGCTGATTTCTCAAAGGAGACCTTGCAGGCAAGAAGGGGCTGGACAGAGGTGT
>PVJI01025797.1:0-19903 GCA_004026765.1 Micronycteris hirsuta
GACCCAAGGAAGCACACACCAAGGCACACCATAATTACATTACCCAAGATTAAAGATAAGGAATCTTAAAAGTAGCAAGAGAAAAGGAGACAGTTACCTACAAATGAGTTCCCATAAAACTATCAGCTGCTTTCTCAAAGAAACCTTGTAGGCAAGAAAGAGATGAAAAGAAGTATTCGAAGTCATGAAAGGCAAGGACCTACATCCAGGATTACTCTATCCAGCAAAGCTTTCATTTAGAATGGAAGGGCAGATAAAATGTTTCCCAGATAAGGTCAAGTTAAAGGAGTTCATCATCACTAAGCCCTTATTATATCAAATGTTAAAGGGACTTATCTAAGAAAAAGAAGATAAGAAATATGAACAGTAAAATGACAACAAACTCACAACTATCAACAACTGAACCTAAAAAAAATAAATAAATAAATAAAATAAATAAATAAAAACAAAAATGAACTAAGCAAACAACTGGAACAGGAACAGATTAACAGAAATGGAGATCACATGGAGGGTTATCAGCAGGGCAGGGGGTGGTTGGGGGTAAAGGTACAGGGAATAAGAAGCATAATTGGTAGGTACAAAATAGACAGGGGAAGGTTAAGGATAGTATAGGAAATGGAGAAGCCAAAGAACTTATATGTACAACCCATGGACTTTAACTAAGGGGGAGGGGAATGTTGATGGGAGGCAGGGTCTAGGGTGGAAGGGAATAAACAGGAGAAAAAATGGAATAACTGTAATAGCAGAATCAATAAAATACACTGGAATTTTTTTTTACTTCTGTTGGAACTAATAAGTGAATTCAGAAAAGTACCAGGATACAAAGTCAACAAACAATCAGTTGCATTTCTATACACTAACAATGAACAATTTGAAAAGAAAATTATAAAAACAATTGTATCTGCCATAGCATCATAAAGAATACTTAGGAGTAAATGTAACTAAGGAGGTAAAAGGCTTGTGCAATAGGAACTACCAAGCATTGTGGAAGGATAAGAAAATGTAAATAAATGAAAACACATCCCATATTCATGGATTGAAAGATTTAATACTATTAAAATGTCAACACTACAAAGCAATCTACAGATTCAATGAAATCTCTGTAAAAATAATGTGTTTGGCCCTGACTGGTGTGGCTCAGTGGATTGAGTGCCGACCTGTGAACTGAAGTGTTGCCAGTTCGATTCCCAGTCAGGGCACATGCCTGGTTTGCAGGTCAGGTCCCCAGTAGGGGGCACATGAGAGGCAACCACACACTGATGTTTCTCTTCCTCTCTTTCTCCCTCCCTTGTTTTTAATCTTGGGTAATGTAATTATGATGTGCCTTGGTGTGCTCCTCTTTGGGTCCAACTTCTTTGGGTCTCTCTGAGCTTCCTGGACTTCCTGAAAGTCTATTTCCTTCACCAGCTTGGGGAAGTTCTCCATCATTATTTGTTCAAATAAGTGTTCAATGCCTTGGTCTTCCTCTTCTCCTTCTGGCACCCCTATAACTCTGATGTTGGGACGTTTACAGACATCCCGGAGGTTCCTAAGCCTCTCCTCAGTTTTTTGAATTCTTGTTTCTTCATTCTTCTCTGTTTGGATGTTTTTTTCTTTCTGCTGGTCCGCTCTGTTGATTTGAGTCTCAGTTTCCTTCTCATCCCTATTGGTTCCCTGCAGATTTTGCCTCAGTTTCTTTATATTATCCTTCACTTGCTCAACTAATTTTGACCATTTTTCTTCCAACCCTGTGAGCATCCTGATTACCAGTGCTTTCAACTGTGCATCTGATAGGTTGGCTATCTCTTTGTCACTTAGTTGTATTTTTTCTGGAGCTTTGATGTGTTCTTTCTTTTGGGCCATTTTTTTCTCAGTGGTCCTGTTACTTTAAGGGGCGGGGCCTTAGGTGTTCACCTGGGCGGGGAAACCCACGTCGTTGTGTTGTGACACTGCCTGTGGGGGCGGGGCCTGAGAGAACAATGGCGCTTGCTCTGCTCTCCGCACCCACACTGCCACCCACAAGCAAGCTGCGCCCCTCTGTGCTGGCGCTGGGGTCGGTGGACGGGCCCACACAGTTCCAAGTCCCTGTGGGTCTCCCCAGTGAACTCCCCTTGAGGCTGGAAGTTCTTCCTGCTGCAGCCTCAACCCCCACAGTTGTTTTCAATCGGTTCTTTGAGGTCTTATTTCCCCGCGCCGATGGGCTGTGCAGTCTGCTCCACTCCCTGCTTTTTCTCCCGGTTTGTCTGCAGGCAAATGAGGAGCTGCCCGGCCCATCAGTCTCGGCCCTGCTGGGTCCAGGTGGGCCAGGTGCGTGGCCGTGTTTTGGTCAGGCACACCCACCGCGGATCTCTCCAGGCAGCTGCAGCGTTGCAGGTTCCGCCCCGCAAACCGTGGTCTTGCCTCACTCTCTCTGCCTGGCTCCGCCCCGCTTACCGGTCTCGATGAATGTGTCTTCTTTAACTCCTTGGTTGTTGGACTTCCTCTCGGTTCGATTTTCTGTCAGATCTGGCTGTTTTTGTTTATTTAAATTGCTGTTTTTCCTCGTTTGGTTGTGTGAGGAAGCACAGTGTGTCTACCTACGCCTCCATCTTGCCGGAAGTCTGAAGGTAAACTCTTACCTAACACCATATACAAAAATTAACTCAAAATGAAACAAAGACCTAAGTGTAAGATCTACACAATAAAACTCTTAGAAAAAAACATAGTGAAAAACTTCCCAACATTGGATTTGGCGATCAATTTTTGGATATGAGACGAAAGACATAGTCAACAAGCGAAAAAATAGACATAGGACATTCTGAAAATTTTTAAAATGTGTGTATCAAAGACCATATCAAGAGAATAAAAGGGCAACACATGGAATGAGAAAATATTTTCCAGTCACATGTCTGGTAAGGGATCAATAACCAGAATATATAGATAACTAAACTCAACATTTAAAAAATGAACTAAAGACTTAAAGAAATCTTTCCCTAAAGAAGATATATATGTGGTCAATAAGCACATGAAAAGGTCGTTACAAAATAGTCACAGGGATGTAAAGTACAGCATAGGAAATATAGTTCATAATAGTGTGATAACTCGTATGGTGTCAGGTGGGTCCTGGAAATATTGGAGGAAACACTAGTATTTGATTGTTTAACTAACACAAAAATAATACTGAATGTAACTATAACTGAAAAATAAAATTTAAAGTTCTTTTTTAAAAAATAAAGTTTGCTAAGTATGTTTAAATATTCAAAAAAGATACTCAACATCACTAATCATTAGAGAAACGCAAATTGAAACTACAATGAAATAGCACCTCGCACCCATTCAGGTGGCTACTATCAAGAAAATCAGAAAATAACAAGTGTTGAGGAGGATGTAGAGAAATTCAAAACTTTGTGTGCCGTTGGAGGGACTACAAAATGGTACAGCATGCTGTAGGAAAGAAACATGGCAGTTCCTCGGAAAACTAAAAATAGAATTACTATTCATCGAGCAGTTCCACTTTTGGGTGTATGCCCAGAAGAATTTAAAGCAGGGTCTCAGAGAGATACCTGTACACTCGCGCTCACAGCAGCTAAACATGAGAGCAACCCACGTGCCCACGGACAGATGAATAGATGAGCAAAATGGGTGCAATGGAATATTATTTAACCTTTAAAGAAAGGAAATTCTAACATATGTTAAAACATGGAAGAAACTTGAGGACATTATGCTAAGTGAAATAAGCCAGATAGAGAAAGGCAAATACTGTATCATTCCATTTATGTGAGGTACAAAGAATAGTCACAGTCAAGGAGAGAGAAAGTGAAACGGTGGTTGCCAGGGCTGATGGTGGTGGTGGGGGGGCAGAGCCATTGTTTAATGGGTAGAGTTGTTTAACAAGATGAAAATAGTTACGGAGATGAATGGTGGTGATGGTTGCACATTAGGAATGTATTTAATACCACAAAACTATATACTGAAAGATCGTTAAGATGGTAAATTTTGTGCTTTGTGTATTTTACCACAATAAAAATTGGAAAAAGAATGAAATTAGTGTCAAAAATAAAAAAGGAACAATCTGGCTGCATTGCGGCTAATGAATCATAAGAAGGCAAGAACAGAACAGATGTAGGAAACCAGTTTTGATTTGCTAGAGCTATGTAATTATGGAATTCAAAGGCTGTAAGCTAGTTTAAGGAGGGTGGATGAGGTTGAATTTCAGAGAGGAAAAGAAATGCGCCCTCCTCTCTGGGGACGTAACTGGAGGACAACAGAATTCCTAGAAATGTTTTGGGGAAGTCTGCCCGGTTTTCTAAATGAATACTAAGGAAGTAGAAACCTCATGGAAAGTCTCCCATTATAAAAGAAAGAGGAGGGTTTGCTGGGTCATAATGGTAACTCCATTCTTCATTTTTTGAGGAACTTCCATACTGTTTTCCATAGTGGCTGTCCCAGTTCACATTCCCACCAGCAGCGCATGAGGCTTCCCTTTCTCCACAACCTCTCTGAACCTATTACTTGTCCTATTGATAATAGCCATTTTAATTGTAGTTTCAATTTGCATTTCCCTAACAGCTAGTGCATTTGATCATCTTTGTATATATTTTGGCCATTTGTATGTCTTCTTGAGGCAAAGTGTCCAGGTCCTCTGCCCATTTTTATTTATTTTCAGCCCATTTTTAAATTGGATTGTATGTTTCTTTGTTGTTGAGTTGTATGAGTTCTTTATTTTGGATATTAACCCCTTATTGGAGGTGTTGTTTGCAAATATATTCTCCCATTCAGTCAGTTAATTTTTTGTTTTGTTGGTGGTTGTTTTTGCTGTGCAGAAGTTTTTTAGTTTGGTATAGTCCCATTCATTTATTTTTGCTTTTATTTCCCTTGCCTTTGAGAGCAAACTCAATATCACCTCTAAGACCAACCCCTCTTTTGGTATCTACCCCAAAATTTTTTAAACACTGCGGCATTATTCACAGTGGCCAAGACATGGAAACAACAGAGTTCCTGGCTGGAAATTTCCTGTGTTAGAAGGGAACTGGAGGAAATCTTGGTATTCATCATTTGGGAAATGATAGGTAAAATGAAGAAAATGCACACACAAGTATTATACTATAGTTAGAAAAAACAGATCATATGAACAAAGAGCAACAAAGCTCTTAAACCAATAGGGCTGAAGGAAAAATTAGAAAACGAAATGGGATTTACAACTTTACCATTCATATATTATTCATTCAC
The DNA here is from genome assembly GCA_004026765.1 of Micronycteris hirsuta. Taxonomy (NCBI): domain Eukaryota; kingdom Metazoa; phylum Chordata; class Mammalia; order Chiroptera; family Phyllostomidae; genus Micronycteris; species Micronycteris hirsuta. The sequence goes on from PVJI01025797.1 coordinate 5,188, forward strand.
TCCATCCATAATTATCAATTTTTGTTTTATTGTTGTTCAAGTACAGTTCTCTGCATTTTCCCCCAATTATTACATTTATAGAAACTCTTTGAATACTTGCTTTTCCATCTAATCATTCAATAAATATTTAAGCCCCCATTATGTACCTGCCCCCAGGCTATGTTCAGTGTTGAATACAACATATTTTGGACCCTTGAGAAGCTTAAAATTTAGTAAGAGATGCAGAAAAATATATAGGAAATCACAATTAAATAGAGAAATTACTAACATTTATTTATTCACCTTCTTAACATTTTTATCTTCTTTCCAGGTGATATATCAGCTTAGGAACTGATACAAAGAAAAGACACACTTGGGAGGCACTGTATTAGTGCCTAAGAATGCAAATGACTGTAATGGCCTCTAAGTGTGTCAACCAAGTGAGCAATGTCTTATACATTATCTCTTAGACAGCTGAAACTCATTAGTTTTTTGGGGCAGTCCCATGAAATACGTCCTCCACCCAAACATGAACAACAGTAGGTCCTGACCTTAGCCAGAAAACAGACAACCAAATGTCCTGTGTGCTATCCATCTGTGGTATTCACTATGACAACAAAAACCACTTCAAAAAACAATATGTGGCATTTGATAAAATAGAAGGTGCTGGAGGGAAGAGGCCATCAGTTCAGTGAAATTGGATCCAGCTGCGAACCACTCAGGCCAGGGCTATCTGTAAATCTCTTTTTTTCCCTGCCCTGTACATTACAGCAATCTACTGCAGATCATAAGAGCACAGCCAAAAGCCATATGTTTGGCATCATGCGGACAGCATCTGGTATTTTTTAAGATACAACTAAAAATGTTGAAAACACAATAAAACAACTGTCATTCACTTAATGCTTATGCTTATATCTTAGCTCATGGATGGTTTTATGACAAATAAACAGTTGTATGAAGTCTCAGTTTAGTCACCTTTCTTTATATATTTTTTTCCTTTGGTGAATTACTCTTTCGTCTCTCCATTTGGCTTGGTCCGACTGTACTTTTATATACGCGCATGTGTGCTACTGTAGATGTGAAACATCGCTGTATAAGCAGAATAAAACTGTCTTTTAAGGTGGACTCAGGCAAGTAATCTACAAGGTCATAAATATTATTTACACTCAATTCTGTTTACTAAAAGTCAGTAGGGGTCTGGCTAATATGCTTCATAATGTCTGGAATTCAAACTTACATTGAAGTAGTCAGGGAGAAACACATGTGGTTGGCACTTGGGAAAGTAGACATGGTTAGTTTTGCTGGCCCCTCTGAATTCTATATGAACTAACAATCCAGATCAAGTCTACTCTCCAATTTGCAAGTTTGCGTAAACCACAGAGTAGTTGGAAAGCTGTTAGGTATTGGTTTAGGAAGACACTTAACCCCCCACCCCGGAACGAATTACTTACTGTCTAATTCACATCTTCTCTGCATCCGTCCATACAACAATGCTATTAGCCTTAAAATGTAAGGCATATTTTCTTTCTCACTTTAGATGCTGATTCAGAAAAGGATTAAGTATACTAATTGCCTTTGAAGGTATTGAATATATCATTCTTTATGGTGAAGAAAGCAAAGTTATTATAATAGGTTATTTTAGTTAGAAAACCAAGGTAAAAAAAATAGCACTTTCCTCTGTAGAATTTGCATATATCTAAAATCAAGATATACTGGATATAAAACACCAAATTTCTATTTATTTAATTCCTCCAAATTTTTTTATACCTTAGTTTGCTTTTTTAACTGTTATTTGGGAGAATATCCAGGATGTGGCCTGGTCTGGGAATACATACATTTCACGTCTAAAAAAGAGTAGAGTTCTGTCATTGGGAGCTCCCTGACCCCACACCAAAAAAAAACATAGCATTGGTTACAATAGGCTCTCAGTGGAAAGCAGGAAGGCTTATGATTTATTTGTAAGGAGGAAAAACTAGAAAAGCCTTTTCTTAGTTATTTAATTCATAACTGAAATTAAGAATTCACTCTGGACTTATTTTTTCATTAGACACTAAGTTTATTTCTAAATAAATTAGTCACTTAAAACACAATTTATGTGTAGTAAATTATGATTTTTAGACAAAAACATTAAATATTTAACTTTATTTTTATTGCTAGCACTAATACGGATGTCTGCATCCCCCTCACTTCGCCCACCTCCACCCAGCCCCCACCATAGTGATCATGTTTAATGATATTACTACGTGGACTAAATTCTAAAGTGTTTCATTCAAGTGGAGAATGCCATTTTTAATCTTGCTGCTTTCCACCTTTGTGTTCCCACACACTGTATTTATATACCAACCACAGTGCTTATCATTATGAACTATAATTACTATTACTAGACCATGATGAGTTCATCTGGTATTAAGGGCATGTCTTATTCATCTTTGTACTCCTATTATCCACGTGGAAGCTGACTGGAAAAGTAGAAAAAGGGTGATGAATGAAATTATTTGAAACAAAAAGAAAAGCTAGTCAGGTGAGGCTGTTTCTCTAGTGTACACTGTCCAACTACTTAGCCTATTTAAAGATATAAATATTAACCTCTTCAAAGATATTGCCTATCTGTGAAGCACAGGCCCAGGAAAATAGCATTAGACAGTACGCAAGAATATGCACACTGACAGCACAGTGTGCAGGAATGTACCCAAGGAACAGTGAAAACTGACTAATGGAATACAATTATGTTCTGAGCAGTCTGATACAGCCATGTAGCACAGAGTATATTGGGGGAGGGATCAAAGACAACCTAGCATTATCTTCTAAAGGGTGGGCCCCTTGTAGTACAGGCTTCCCCCACTAGGTGAGTGTTCCAGGAACCTATCTGTATCATTGCACCAGCTGGCATTGTTGTGAGGCTGCGTTTGGTTTCAGGGAATTTTTGAAGACTCTTTCAACATGTTTGCCCATTTCATGATAGGCGACTTATGAGCACACCTGCCTACACCGCACTGAGTGTTCGGCTGTTTTTGACCAAAATCCCCGTGCCCCACTCTTCCTATGCACCTAATCTCTCCCAAGGGACTTTTGCTTCCCCGGATGAAAAAAGTCCTCAAAGAGAAACATTTTGCCAATGTGAAAGGTGAAACAAAATGGTAAAAACACTAAAAGGTATCAGAATTGACAGGCTCAAAAACTGTTTTATTGGAGCCCTGGCTGGTGTAGCTTAGTGGATTGAGTGCGGGCTGGGAACCAAAGGGTCCCGGTTTGATTCTTAGTCAGGGCACATGCCTAGGTTGCAGGCCAGGTCCTCAGTAGGGGCCATGTGAGGAGCAACCATACATTGCTGTTTCTCTCCCTGTCTCCCTCCCTTCCCCTCTCTCTAAAAATAAATAAATAAAATCTTAAAGAAAAAAACTGTTTTATTGTTGTTCAATTACAGTTGTCTCCATTTGTCCCTCATTACCCTCCCCTGCCCTACCCACCCCACACCTCCCACATTCAATCCCCGCCTCCCCAACTTGTCTTTGTCCATGGGTCTTTTATACATGTTCCTTGCCTTGACCCTTCCCCCCTTTCCCCCATTCTCTCTCTCCCCTCCCCTCTGATCACTGTCAGTTTGTTATTTCAATGTCTCTGGTTCATTTTGCTCACTTTGTTTTGCTGATTAGGTTCCACTTAAAGGTGACATCATATCGTATTTGTCTTTCACCGCCTGGCTTATTTCACTTAGCATAATGCTCTCCAGTTCCGTCCATGCTGTCCCAAAGGGTAGGAGTTCCTTCTATCTTTCTGCTGTATAGTATTCCATTGTGTAAATGCTTTTAGTGGAAAAACCTCTCACTAGGTGTACTGCATCAAATGGAGAGTAGTTTGAAGGTGACTGAAGTTAACATGTAAGAATACATATTTTTTATAACTTTATAAAAAATTCTAGGTTTTTTGGGTCCTCCCTTGTATGTACAATAAGACAACTTGCTACTTTCACTGTCAATGCTAGTTTGAGTAGAGGACAGGCAGGGGGGTGGCAGGGCGGGAATTTTTCTCCTCCCATTGATGTACATTGGGCATTTGTTTTATAATAGGGAAAGAGTGAAACTGTCTGATTGAAGCAGGTGTCACAAGAAGGAAGAAAGAAAGCCTTTGTTCCTATCTGACCATATAGACTGGATCTGAGTTCTTATTCACTAAAGGGTAGAAGGCTAAAAATAAAAAAAATGTATTGAACTTAATGCAGATCATGTGTGTGGTAAAAAAAAAAATCAAAATGTATAGAATGGCTTAAATGCTAAATTACTACTTCTAAACTTCATTCTCTGGGTACAATCACTTCTACCTCTAATAAAATCTCATATTTCAAAAGAATAATTTATGATTTTTGAGCATTATCAAATGAGTTTTGGTTATATGAAAGTTATCTTAGTTACAAAACTGTCTCTTCTCGTCCTTCTAATATGAGAAGTTGGTGGAATGGTCACTGGGGGGAGCTAGAGAGCCTGGGGTAGGAGGTGTACTAGTGGAGGGGTGTGTAGTAGATGGTACCAAATGCAGCATTTTGAGACGGTCAAATTAAAACCTGTGAACTGCCCAAAGACACCATCAATACAAAGGGCAAATCAGAGAAAAAGATCCTGAAGCAAAATCAATAGAATACAGCCAGGGAAGCCCGTCAAGAGAAAAGATTAGAAGCAGAGTGGTAGAATGAGGGGCAAGGCAGAGATGGCTGCAGTTTTGGAACTCACAGTGGCCCCTGGAACCTCTTACAGGGCTCCTCGGGTGGGGAGCCTGCAGAAAGTGTGAATGCTGGCCATCAGAACTGGACATTAGAAAACCAGCAGAACAAAACTGAAGTAAACCCTTAAAAGATTTGTGCTTAATTCTTTCCATTTTCAATAATTTGTGAACAAAAAAAAGTTTGAAATATTGTGAAATCTAGTAGCAATTAACCAACCATGCTGGTGAACCCTAACATTTATGAGTCCTGGGCAAGAATACAAATGGAGGCCAACATACTATATTCTGTATATTTAAATTGATGTGTCAAGGCAACTTTTCATTAAAATATATTCTATCTTCTTACATTGACAAATATACTTTCAAAATAGAAAGGTAAAATGTATAAAACTATGCATTTTAATATGACTGAAAGTCAGCGAATTAACAGAGAGAATTAAATATTATAGTTATGTAAGTGGTCTATGGATGGACTTAGTAATAAAGAACTACATCATTTATTATTTTTTTTAAATATTTTATTTATTTATTTATTTTTAGAGAGAGGGGAAGGGAGGGAGACAGAGAGGGAGAAAGAACAATGTATGGTTGCCTCTCACATGGCCCCCATTGGGGACCTGGCCTGCAACCCAGGCATGTGCCCCGACTGGGAATTGAACTGGGACCCTCTGGTTCCCAGCCCGCACTCAATCCACTGAGCTACACCAGCCGGGCCTCATTTGTTATTTTTTAAAAACTATTTTTCTTACCTTACTTCCAGCAAAATCAATATTATAGTGTTATAATCAAGATTTTAGTCTTAAAGATTATTAAGTTTTAAAAAAATAATCACTAATGTATATAAAATATGAACATTTTTATAAAATGTAAAATTAAGGTAATTTAAAAAATCAAAATATTAAAATTATCTCACATGCATATTTTTACACTTATTTTCACCTAAAATATTCAAAATTATTTATAGGAAGGACAAGATTATAACTCCCAGAAACTGACAGTGACCAGAGGGGATGGGGGAGAGGGATAACAGGGGAAAGAAGGGGAAAAGTCCAGTCAAGGAACATGTATAAAGGGCCCTGGTAATGGACAACAGGGTGCAGACTGACTGAGGAAGCCAGGGGTCAGGGGTTGGCGGGCAAGGGAGAGAAATGGGCGAAACTTGGGACAACTATAATGGAACAATTTTTTTTTAATTACTTTATTGTTGTTCAATTACAGTTATTTGCATTCTCTCCCCTCCCCTCCCCCCTCCCTCCAGCCCCCACCTCCCCCCCCAGCCTCCCCCTTCCCCCTCAGTTCCCTCCATGTGTCCTCTATAGTGATTCCTGAAAACGCTTCTCCCCATTGTCCCCTCCCCACTCCCCCCCCCGGCCATTGATAGACTGTTCTTAATTTCAATGTCTCTGTTACAATTTTTTTAAAAGCAAAAGAAATAGAAAAATTTCAAGTACAAAATACTTAAATAATGCTGAAATTTTATTTTCTTTTTAATGTGTTAAATATTTTAATAAAAAGGAAACTATTAGCAAATCTGAGTGTCAGTCTAGCTATAACGGATGTCATGCTTTAAGCATACTACATGTATACTACATATATAAATTTAAGGGACATATAAATTGTTAAGTATTGCACAATATTAAGCTGCCTTCTGCAAATGTAAATACCATGCTAAGTGTGAGCACCTCCAGAATCAAACTGAAATACAAAAGCAGCAAAAATAAAGATGTTAGGCACTACTGGTAAAGGAAACTTTCTTAATACTTTTCATACTGCTCACAAGTTTTCTCATGTTTCGCACGCCATCTGTTAAGGACCGCACCACGAGATAATTTAATTAACGTGCAGTTTGCCCAAAAACCTGCAGTCCCTGGCGTATGTCTTAGAGATTTCTATGTGGTACGAAATATGTTAACAAGGATTTCAGTCAAGCTATCTAAGAGATTCAACGAGTTCATTTATCTAATGAACTAAGTGCTTCTTCCACTCAAATGTGTGATAAAGGGTTACCACTGTGGCTAACTCGGTGCTGGTGATGGTAATGAAACACCCTAAGTGTATCAATTCAATCTGTTGTATACCTTACACATATTTCCATAAAGCTGGGACAGACAATCCTTCCTATGCCCTGAAGCTGTAGCCATCTCCAAAGGGCAGCAGCACAATCCACAAACTCACCACATTCAGAAAAAGTTGCCTTTTGTTTTAAGCACACAAAAAAAGTGAAAAAGCATTTCCACCGGGTCTTAAAAATTTCCATGGGGTCTTGAGAGACGTTCAGGATGTTTAAGGTTCCTGGGTGCTCTGTTGGGGCTAATATGGGTCATGAGAAACAGAGGCGCCCCTATGTGCATCAATAAATTCTGTGTGTGTGTTTGGGGTATCTAGTCATCAGTTAGGTCTCCACAGAAGTTTACGGCCCAGGGCTGAGGCTCCTTTTGCCTTGTTCAAATGGTGATGCTGCCAGCAACAGAAGTGACTCAGATGGCAGTAAAAGTCCTATGACAACCTGAAGAGAATTAATATCACTACTAACAGTGGCTCTCAAAAGTTCCTATGCTATTGTTACCATGTCAAGAGAAATTTAAACAAAACTTTTTTAAAAAGAAAAAATACAAAGTTTACTAAATTACTAAATTCAACAAACCCTAGTCTGCAAATTCACGATGCTGGTATAGTCATCTGTGGCGGTCACTACTATACACCTGTATACTAGTTGCACCATACTTGGTGTCTAGTAGGAGCTTAGTACTTACGGAAATTAAAAATGAAATATTTAATGCCTACTATGCATTATGTGACGAGGTAGTTAAGACACTGGGTGACCCCTGCCTCCGATCTCAAGGAGACACCTGAGACAAGAATCACATGCCAGAGTGGAACTTATCAACCTTTTCACAGGTCCTTTTCATGACTTCTATAACAGCTCAGCCCAAAGCAGAGCCCCTTCTGTCATTGCCAGCATTAAAAGCAAGAGCAGGGCTATTGTTCCTCACTAAATTCCTAGGTGGGTTTCCAGATTAAATCAGCACCAGATATGAGGTCTCCCTACTTTCAGTTTGATACAAAGTCTGAGAACAGCCCAGTGAATCTTGGAGGACGTGTTTCAGTACCCTGACAGCCTTATTCCAGCTTCAGTTTGGACTCTGGCTCTTCCTCTGCCTCTGTTCCCAAGCTCAATCAACTGCCAGTCTCTGTTCCAAACTGGAGTGGCGCCATAAGCAGTTCCCCTGGTAGTGAGTCACTTCACCCGTGACTTTAGGGGTTGGTGGCACAACCCACTCACTCAATCTGGAGGGTGGGTCATCTGGAACTGGTCATGAAACTAGGTTCACCACATCAGCTGCCAAGCTTTGAAATATTTAAATACATCTATCCAAACTCCAGAAAATTTATAGGGACTTTATAAAAAGAAACAGAGAAAAATAAAAATTGCTACAATAAAATGAAACACATTTTTAGAAAATGCCTACGTTTATAACTGTCAAAGATTATAGTTTTCATGAAATTATACTTTAATTCTGTTGATTTTTCTTTCTCCAGAATAATCATACTTACTCAGACTCCCAGCCCAGGTAATTACATGAGTATGTCAACTCATTCACTGACAGCATGTTTTTACCAGTTATGAGTAAATAATGTATTTGCACAATTGGTAGTGATTTGCAACAAATTTGACTTATCAAGCAATACTGAGCGTAGCACTGATAAACATCAGTAAAATGCTGGATGAAGCTCAGACCACGCTGGTTGGAACGGACCAGTGCAGGTTTCAGGGAAGCAGAGCAGCGCCATACACACCGACAGCACCCGACTCACCCACAAGGCCCACCCAACACCCCGGCGGCCAGTGTCTTTCCTTTGTTCCCAACGTCTGTGTAGTGTGGGCCTCAGGCTCCCGTATTAGCAGAATCTCCAAGGTTCTTCCGATTAACTCACACATTTTCCAGGAAAGAACACCTTACAAGGAGAAAAAAGTAAAGTCTCTGCCTCGCAACTTAAGATTTCATTTTAAAAGTTTTCAACAACAAAAAACTTGTTCTCTGGAGTGAGGGAAACCCGACTGACTTCCCTGCACCTGCAGCTCCCGGGAGGCAGTGTCTCCCACCTGTGCAGTCGCCGCTCCACAAAGACGCAGGGAAAAGCTGGTGCCGTCCCTGTGCTTACTGAATAGATCGGTTACTATAAGTCATTCATTTTCAACATTAACATTTTTATGTTTCAATCTCAATAAAAATGAGTTAACCAGGATTTGTAACCAGCATAAAAAGGCCAGATACTGAAGTGCCAAATAATTATTTATCTACAAAAAAACAAATGTTCAGACTTAATAACAATGTAGTAAAATCAAATGTTTTTTCTTCAGTATTTGATATAAAGTCAAAATCTTTAAGTTTCTACATATAATGTATTTCTAATACTAGTAGCTAATGTCTCCTGCTTCTTTATTCAGACTTACTTATATATGACCTTTGTCCACAAATATGAGATGGATTTCCTTTTCCTCCAAGAAGTATAGCTATGAGAATCGAAAATATTTTCAAATTGTCACATAAATATGTCTGACATTCTGCAACCTATTGTGTGCACAGCTCCGATCCTCTTCCCTGGACTTTAAGTTCACACTTTCAACATAAGATTAACTACTAATCCCTTTTTTATGCACCAATGTGCCCCTAGTAATATATCACAAGAATGAAACCTGAAGCACTGTGATAAAATATCTCACCGTCACAGCTTTACTTTATTCAGGAACAGAGTGTTTAAGGCCAATACATTCCTTCCTACTTTGTCTCCATCTGTAGTGGTTGAAATTAACTTAATGTTAGAAAGAAACTCAAGGGACACTTTAACATTAATGACCCTTGTATGTGGGGTTGTAGCTAAGTGCACTTCTGAAGTTGTACCATGGTTTCAAGGCACTATAATAATTACTTGGGAATTGCATCCATGCTGGAAAACTCAAGTGATCGATCATCTTGTGCTCTTCAGCAGAAAAGAACTAAATGAATATATAAATAACTGTGCCTATGTGTAGAGTCACTAAGAGCCAGTTAATAAATGCAGACATGGCAAGATGTACAAAAGAATCATAAATAACAGCATGTATCATCCACACAGACCCACTCCTACCTTCATTCCTGCGGGCTAACAATGAGAGGTATTTGGGTGGAAAAGTTAAGTTTCTATTCTCTTTGAACCTAAGATGAGATCATTTGCAGTGCTCAGATCCTGAGAGTCCCGAGTACAGCCAAGGCTGGAGTTAATTTTGAGTTTCAAAACAAGGGAGCATCCCCGGCTATCCCATACCACTTCCTCTTTGAAAGAACTCTTCCGCAGATGTTTACCTCGTCACCTTGTGTAACTTGGGCAATGCGTTCTCAGTGTTATGGGGTTATGTGCTCCTCCCCACTTTGGATTATTCACCATTTCCTAAAGTTGTGCAAAGCAAGTTACTGCGCAGGTTCTCCAAGGTTCTGGTTGACTTATATTTGGAATAAGTCTTTTGTTGTTATTAGCTTTCTGACACAGGGACTGGAAATTGCCTAGACTTTGGAACTGAAAGTCTTGTTTTGGTAAGTACTCTTTAAGTGTGTGATGTGTTAGCATGTGGTTTACTTATGCAGAGCAAGTAAAAGATGGATTAAAATACATTTCATAAAAGTGTGAATGTTTCTGAGAAAACTTCCTAGCCGTCCCAATTTTGTGTTACAACAGATTCACACTGGCTAGAAGTATTGGCAACTATCATCTTCTACAACCTGAGTTTAGCGACAATGCAGAAGTTAGCCGTTTCGTTACTCCTCCCCACTCCTTCTCTACTTAAATTAAGTAGACAGTGATACCACTTGTCTGCTACATTTATCAAGGTTTAAAATAGCTTTTGAACAGCAGCAATTCAAACCTCAAATCTGCAGCAACTAATTCTGGACTTTTTTTTCTTTGTAATTGAGGCTGAGGAATAGATAACCTGATGAATATGTACAGTAGTGAACAGTTAACTGGGCATAAGTGTTTCCATAAAAGCATGTATCTTTTTCCTTAAATTGTCAGTGTCTCTAACCATCTATATAACTTTAGTTGAAAAACCACACTTCAAATGTGATACTCTGTGTGAACAGAGGTCAGCACTGAAGGGCTCTCCTGATTCCCCCAATTTGCATATCCTCCTTTCTGTACACCACTAGGGAAAAGATTCTGCATTATTTTATCCTAGCTCACTCCTCAAATCCTGGAGTCTAAAAATAAAGTAAAATTAAAGGATGTATTTAACTGATGCATTGTTGATGTTCCTTCACAAAGATAGAACATTACCCTTACCTAAAGATGTGCGCACACAGGATACATTAATCCCACAGTGGCATTGTCAGAGTGAGAACCAAGGTTGCCCAATGAAGGTACCTCTGTGCTGTTCTCTCCTTTCATCAATGACATTTTACTCACCATGTGGAACACTTTCCTACTGCAAATTCCTATTACTAAGGAAAAGTATTATATGCTCTTCAGTTTGCCTCTAGGGAATAAAGATTTTTAACAATACAACGGTAAATATAATTTGTATAACAAGAGTCAGCCAGAGAAATTCTGACAGTGCAAATTCCGAAGGAATGCCCAGTTCATGGACCTCGAGTGCAGTATCTACTCCGGTTTTGCTGATTTAGCTGTCCTTAGCCCCTGCCCTGTCCACTCTATTACTGTTAGCAGAGGACCTAGCTGGATCCTGAGTTACTGCTCCTAAACATTAGCAATAGAAATGACGAGAGGCCGACTGTTACTAGTATAGCAATATATGAAAACAGAGGTAGTTGGAGTCCCAAGTCAGGAATGTTGACCTTGAAAGATGCCCATTCTGTCTCAGGAGGAACATGGGCTGCCTGGCACACCTGTCGACCTAGGTCTCCAGCATTTATCTAGAATGTGAAAGGCACTACAGTATAAATTTTCCAGCTATGTACACAGGGATAGATGGTTATCAGCTGGTGTAGACCAGAAAATTCTTTTGTACCAAGTTTTTGTTTCCATTCACTCATTCACTCAGTCATTCCCAGGACCGAGCAAGACTCTCAAGCACAGCCAAATCAAAAGTGGGTTAGAATCACATCCAGTTCTAGGTTCAGGACGTGCATATACTTACTGAGAGCTTCCTCTAATGAGCCACTACAATGAGACCTTTCCAACGCCAGTCAAAGCTACAAAGATAACTAGTTCTACGGTTCCCTGTGTAAGAAAGAACGACCAGATCAGAACAGTGCAAATTTCCTAGACTAGATAAATTAGAAAAGATCGGCCCCTTCACATGCCTTCTCAAAGGAGTGAAGGGTCAGTCCATCAGTGAATAGGAATAAGATGATCTTTATAAGGTCTAATATAGCCATAATAATGAAGAGTGAAAGAGGAAGGACAAATCAGAAAGGAATGAAATGGAAAAAATAGGAGAGGAAAATGGGCGAGAAACAATAGAAAAGGACGTAAGATAGAAAAGAGGGCTAGAGGCAAAAGGAGTAAAGAGCAGTGAAGACCAAGACAGGCACTCAGCACCTGTTGCGCTGAATTAAGAAGAAAGAGGCAATACGTGGAGACCAAAGATGGAACAGACAAAGGAGCAGGGGCAGAGCACATCCGCTTCTCACTGACTCCACTTCCACCTAAGCCAGGTTGCCGTCACCACCACGGACAATATTAACAGCTGCTTGTCATCTTCCTAACAGTGTTATTCTGTAGCTTTTCCCTCTACCCACAATCAGAAATGATCCCTATAAAAGGTAAATCACAGTCACATCTCTTCCCAGCTGAGAACATTTCAACACCTTCTCTTCACACTCAGAAAAAAACCTCAAAGTCCTTATTATGAATTCAGAGGCTACACATATCTGGCCTAACTCGCCTCTTCTTCAGCACACTATAGCAAGGCCGACTCTCTTTCTGCTCCTTGAAGGTGTGAGGTTTACTTCCTCTCTAGGGCCGCTGTGCTCACTGCTGGAACTCTCTTCCAGCAGATCTTCTCAAGCTTGACTCCTCCTTATATTATCGATCACAGTTCAAAAGTCATTTTGACTGTGTCTAACTCATATGTGAAACTCAATGTCTGCTGAATGAATGGGGATTACGAAAGCTTCAGCATAATCACTGAAAAATTGGGGGAACAAGGAAAACTTGGTTAATGAGAATGCTTGTTTCTCCAAATGACTTGGAATATCTTGCAAAAGTAATTAATTTATATTCATCTAAAGAACACAAATAGTGCAAATGTACAGAAGTACCTGTAACAGAATCACAGGTTCCAGCCTAAAAAAATAACATCCTAAAAACTAGATATTTATACAACATTGCATTTCCTCAGTATTCAACTATTCATATAGCAAGTAATCAACAAGAGTTAAATAAATAAATGAATAGAATTACTTATCATATACCTAGAGTTGATTTTGTTAATCAAACTACAAAGTGGGGGCAGTTGTAATGATTTGCTTTAAGAATTCACACTAGATTCTTATTTCACAGCATACATAAATGTCCCAAGGTCAAGACTTGTTTTCATTTTTACCCAGCAATTCCACTTTTGGGATATATCCTAAGAACCCTGAAATGCCAATTCGAAAGAACCTATGCAGCCCAATGTTCATAGCAGCACAATTATAATAGCCAAGTGCTAGAAGCAACCTAAGTGCCCATCTACAAATGAGTGGATCAAGAAATCATGGTGCACTGGGGAGAAAGATGGTGGCGGCGTAGGAGGGAACGTGATCGGCTTCCTCCGGCCCACTGGCGGGATATCTGGCCGATTTTCTGAGGAGCAGAGCGATCACCCAGCTGTATTCCGGTGTGTGGGAAGATTGGCAACCAGGACTGCACATAAAACTGAAAGATCAGCCGGTAGGGAGACTGCTTTGGAGGGAAGGGGTCCCTCGGGTCTCGCGGGGAGCCGGGAGGTCTGCGGATCCAGTAGCAGCAGCTTCCCGGTTTGCTCCAGGATCTGTGGGAGGGAGCTGGATTGGGGTGTCTGAGTTGCCAAAGCAGACGCACGCGTCTGTTGGAAGAGCCTTGGTCCCCAGCAGTCCGGAGGTTGGTGTGTACGTGGGGACTGATCTGCAGAGGCTGGCAATCCCAGCGGGAGGAATTGGAGACTAAACGGAGAAAGGGAAACCCAGGCCCAGAGCTCCGGGATCAGTGGCGCACCCAGTGGAGCCAGTCGGGGGCGGCTGGTGTTGGTGCCCGACCGGGAGCCCAGGCCTGCGGCTTGCAAGCTACGAATCCAGAGACAAAAGCGATCGGAGAATGCAGGGGTGCGGAGCTCACTCCTGGAAGGCCTGAGACACAACCCAGACCTGCGGTGCAGAGTCCCTCCGTAGGGGAGAAACAGAGGAGCTACATTGAGCCCCACTGAGGGGAGACACAGACCTCATAAACTCTGACTCGGGGGGGGGGGGGTCAGGCGGCCCACAGGAGGTGCTGCAAACTCCCGGCAACTCCGCTGGAGGCGGGACGAGAGATGAGAGTGCAGCCCAGGAAGACAGCAGATCTTCCCAGCCTGACGCTGTTGAAGCCAGCCAACAAAAGTCTTTTTTTTTCTTTATTTTGTTTGTTTTCTCTTTGTTTCTTGTTTGTTTTTCCCCACCTTCCTTCCTATCTGTCCCTCTATATTTTTTTAACTCTTACTACCTTCCCTTCATTTGGTATTCCTAGTTTTCTCTTCCTTTTATTTCCTATTTTTTATTATTTTTTTATTTTATGTTATTTCCAAATTATTTTCTTCTTTATCTTTCTTTTTCCTTTTCTTTTGCTTTCTTTTCCTTCTTTTTCTACCTTCCCCTCTCTTCTTTATCCACAGGTGAGACATTAAAACCTGGAATTGTGAAGAGAATAGAGTGGGACCCAGACAAGAGTCAGCCCAAAAAACAGAGAGTGACACAAAATTAACTTCGCTGCTTCAGAGAACTTGACAGATCAGTTTAAGAACCAGAGGCTAGCAAGAAGAATCCCACAAACAATGGGAAGACAAAGAAACAATCCCCAAATGAAAGGA
>PVJI01025798.1:0-20157 GCA_004026765.1 Micronycteris hirsuta
CCCCCCCCCAAAAAAAACAAACCCCTTAAAACTGCTGTGTTGCCCCATCTGGGACTGTAGTGGTTATATTCATACCCTGGTGGGCCATACAGCAATAGAAAAGCTCAAACTATAGCCACATGGAAGAATAGGAATAAATTTCAGACATAACGGTGAGCTACAGCAGCCAGATACCAAAAAAAGGACATACTGCATGATTCCATTTATATGGATTTTAAGAACAGGAAAATACTAATCTGTGGTTCTCGACATCAGAACAAGGTTATTCTGGGATGGGGAGGAATGGATTGGGAGAGTACCACAGAACTTTCTGGGTGCTATGGACTGAAATGTGTCCCTCAAAAATCCTTATGTTGAGCCCTGGCTGGTGTAGCTCAGTGGATTGAGTGTGGGACTGCAAACCAAAGAGTCGCAGGTTCGATTCCCAGTCAGGGCACATGCCTGGGAATGTTCCGGGCCAGGGGTTCCGGGCCAGGTCCCCAGTAGGGGGTGTGCGAGGGGCAGCCACACACTGATGTTTCTCTCCCTCTCTTTCTCCTTCCCTCCCCCTCTAAAAACAAACAAAATCTTTAAAAAAGAAAAGAAAGAAACACCAGAGACCTTGCTTCCTCTCTCCCCCACCCCTGCACCCAGGAAAGGAGATAAGCACACAGTGAGTGAGACATGGCCACCTTCACGCCAGAAAGCCTTCACCAGAACCCGACCGCGCTGATGCCCTGATTGCGGACTTCCAGCCTCAGGAACTGGGGGAACCAAACTTCGTTGTCTGAGCCAAACTTCTGCTGTTTGTTTTGTTACAGCAGCCGAAGCTGACACACCGGGGTACTGGAAATGTTCTACATCTCCGTATGGGTGGCGGTCACATGAGTGAGTAAATATCTAAAAATTTACAGAACCATATACACTGATGGTTTGTTCACAGGTCGTTTTTTAGAAGAAATAGCACAAAACACAACATCAGCACACCAAGAAATGTAACTTAGCATCACCACCCAACAGTAAAGCTAAGAGTTGGGGCAGTTCTACTTCTCATTTATACCCTGTCTGTCTTATTTCCTTTCCACGAGTGTGGTGACCCTTTCTAATTCTCAGTAACCTGTTAATCTTACAATCGCTCTAAAGTCCCTGCCCCTGAATGCCTGAAGAAAAACACTGTCGAATCCATACCCCAGTCTGCTCCTGCAACCCACTCACGCTGCACCCCAGAGTCCGCTACCCTCCCCAGCTCCTCGCCCACCGCTGACCCCTGGATTCTCTCTCTCAGGCCCTGACTCACCTTCTCATCTGTGCATGACCTGGGCTTGCTCATTTACACGTGTGCTCCGATCTCCAGCCTCAGAAACCAAACAGATGCAGACACACTTTTGCTATCTGGACCACTGCTACGCTACCAAAAACTCAGGAAACCAAATACCATACAGATAACATGATACCCATCACGCTCCAAATTTCCTATCCAAACTCTCATTATCTAAACAGATTTAGATAGCAAAGGATACTTCTATTTTATTTTTTTGGTCCTCACCTGAGGATATGTTTATTGATTTTAGAGAGAGATGAAGGGAGAGAGAAACATCGATGTGAGACAGAAACGATGATCAATTGGTTGTCTCCCCCATGCCTCCCACCAGGGATTGAACTGCAACCTAAGTACGTGCCCCGACTGGGAAAGGAACCTGCAATGCTTTGGTGTAGGGGGGGAAACGCTCCAACCAACTGAGGGACCCAGCCAGGGCGATACTTGTATTTTTGCAAGTATCTTCGGTTACTTTTCTCCCTTTTTCCCAGCTTTCTTGAGATATAATTGATAACACATGTTCAGTCTGAGTTCCCTATCAACCACTCAGCGGAGATAATCAAGTACGCAGCTGGATGCAGGTGTAGAGGCCCAGGCTGGAGATATAAACATGAGACGTTAGCCTAATGTATGGCTCTTTTAAAACTGAGCCTCGATGAGATCACCATGAATGAAAATGTCCCAAACACAAATGCACAAAGAATGGAGTTGAAAGAAAGAAAAGGAATGATGCCCAAGGACACCCTCTCAGGCCTCCCAGAAGGAATATAAATGGCGACACTTGCTTGCTGAAAGCCATTTCGGTTAGGCAAACACACACCTCCTTCCCCACACCTGCAGAAGGGCAAACCCAGACCAGCGACTCGGGCAACGGGTCCTCCAAACTCTGACCAAAGACCCCTGCGGTCGGCCCTGTAACTTTGAAAAAGAGACCGCATAATCTTGCCTTTGCAGAGGACGGGGTGCTGTGAACCCAGAGAAAGTTCGAGCCACCTCCCGGTCTCATCACTAGCACCTCCCTGGGTGGGGAGGAGCATTCCGAGGGATGCGGTAGAGGATACAACAGGTCGGGAGAGGCTCAGGGGGTCGCCAACGTCGCCTCTCGACCGGTGTACTCCCGAGGGGCGAGCGCGCAGGCAGGGCGTGGTAGAGTGCGGTGGCTAGGAGGCGGCGCCGACCCTACCGGTGGGCATGCAGGGGTGGGGCGGGGGCGTGGCGCGTCGCGGCGGAGCGCTACCGTGGGTACTCGGAAGGACCAGGCTCGGTCTTCAGAAAGAGGGCGGACAAGAGGCACTCCCGGCACGCAGCCCGACGCTCTACCGGGGCGGTTAGACAGGGAGCTGTGCTGCCGGCGTCTGCCAGGCGACCCCGTCTGCCACGAGGCGATCGGGAAGCGTGAGCAGCACGACTCCCGGCGTGGGGACCCAGCTCCGCCCAGCCTCGGAACCCCCGGGTTCAAGGACAAGCTCCGGGGACCCCGGACGCAGCCAGAGACAGCCTTACCGAGCAATACAGGCGACTACACCACCCAAGTTCGGGTTAGAGGACGCGGCCGCCGCTTCTCGCGCCGCTCGCCCGCGCTTCCTGATTGGCCCAGACCGGCCGCTCCCAGAAGCCCGCGCGCGGCGCGCCGCCAAATGAACTTTATGGAGACCCGGGGAGGAAGACACGGACAAGGGCGGGGCTCGGGGCGGGGCTTGCGGCTGAGCTGTCCCTCCCCGCACGCCCGCGGCCGCCGCTCTTGCCCCTCCACGTGGTTAGAGACGGTGCTGCTCAGAGAAAGCGATTACCACAATTACCCTCGCGGATTTCTTACCCTTTATTGAACGCCATCCTAGTGGCAGGCACTAATCTAAGTGTTGGGGCCACAGTGACAACTACCACAGAAAATAGCCCGGCCCTAATAGAGTTCGCAGGCTAGTGGGGGAGCGAAATATGATCAATAGCTGCTAGTTTGTAAGAAGGGCTAGGACGAAGAAAGCAGGGTGATGGAAGGGAGAATGCCAATATGGTCGGGGAAGGCCTCTGCGGAGGTGACGTCTGAGCTGAAACATGAATGATAAAGGGTCAGCCTTGCAAAATCTTGGCTTTAGAACGTTCCAAGCAGAGGGAACAGAGTGAAGGCTCCACGGGGAAACAAGTTTAGTGTTTAAGGAATAGAAGGAAGAGGCGAATGGCTGGCAGCGGATGATCAAGGACAGGTGGGGTAAAACTCACATCTGGCTGGGTTTCTTTGTCATGAACCAACATCGTCTTCTCACTTTTTGCAATTTTTCCCACCACTGTTCACCTCCCCCATCCCCATTCTCTCATTCTCCCCTCCCCCACTGAAACATCCAGTCACCTCTGTACAAGTCAAAGTTCAGTTCAGTTCATACTGGACTTTTTTTCCCCCTATTGCACTAGTATATTACTGATTAAAATAAGCCCTTACTACTTTATTCAGTACTTGGCTTTGTTTATCTTAACACTTCACACCAGCATATTGTGGGTTCTTTATAAATGATTGGTGCTGATGGACGATATGCATGAGGATGGCCTTTGTCCTAAAGCTATTGAATGTTCATTTAGATCCTGCTGTGGTCAGACAATATCCACAAATATAATAGCATCTTACATCTGAGTAGTGTTTTATAGCTTTATGTTGCTTTTTTCCTTTAGGTAAAGAAGAATTTAAGGACAGACAAATACTCAAAGCCAAATGGAAAATCAGGACATTTGCCTTTTAAAGCTGAATATTCCCATATCATAAAAACCAGCAATTCCACTCCTAAATTCATGCCCAAAAGAAACTCTTTTTTAAAAAAAGATTGTCCTGGCCTATGCTTTTTCTGCTCCCCCTGTGCTCAGCTGTAACAGGGGAGTCTGGCAGGACACACAACAATCTCCCCCTCAGTTTAGGAGGGCCGTCCTGAGAATAGGGCTGGCTCTTAAAGGCACGAGAGGACAATTAAAAAAAAAAAAGATTTTATTTATTTTTAGAAAGAAGGGAATGGAGAGAGAAAGAGAGGGAAAGAAACACCAATATGAGAGAAATATGGGTTGGTTGCCTCTCCTACATGCCCTGACTGGGAATCAGACCAGCAACCCCGCGCTTTGCAGGATGATGACCGACCAACTGACCCACACTGGTCAGAGCCCAAAAGAAACTCTTACACATGTGCACCAGGAGATATGAGCAAGAATCTTAATAGCAGTGCAGTTCACAGCAGCAAAGCAAAACAATGAATAAATCAAATGTCCATTAACAAAAAATGGATAAATTGTGGGTGTTACCACAATGAAATATTACGCAGCAGTAAAAAATATGTGAGCTAATAGCCACAAAAAATAGCATGGATGAATCTTAGAAACAATGTAAAATGGAAAAAGCAAGCACAAGAAGACTACATAGTATAGTATGAATTCAAAATTTCTAATTAAGTTAAAAAGCAAGTAAAACCAAACAATATATTGTTTATACATAGATGCATAACTAAGAAACATTGGAATGATAAATATGGAATTTAAGATTGTAAATATCTCTAGGGGATGGAAAGGGGCATGAGGGGCCCTGGCTGGTGTGGCTCAGTGGATTGAGCACCGGTTTGCGAACCAAAGCGTTGTCGGTTCAATTCCCAGTCAGGTCATATGCCTGCATTGCAGGCCAGGTCCTCAGTAGGGGGCACACAAAAGCAACCACACATTGATGTTTCTCTCCCTCTCTTTCTCCTTCCTTTACCCTCTTGCTAAAAATCAATAAAAATCTTTTTAAAAAAGGGGGGGCATGAGAGGGGCCACGTGGGAAGATGTAAGGTATTGGGTACATTCTAGTCCTAGGGGTGGGTAGTTGGTTCACAGGCATTGATTACATTATTTGTTATTATATATTACAAATAAATTCTTTTATATATGTAAAATAGTACTTTATACAATTTTAAAATTCCCGAGAAGAGGAAAAAGCAGAACAATAAAACTAGAACTTCGACAGCATCAGAACGGTGCTTATTTTGAAGGCAGGCAGGGCTGTTGTCTAGGAAGGGAAGTGAGAGAACCTTCTGAGGTCTGTTAATATTCTCTTTCTTAATCTGGATGCTGGGTGCATGGATGTATTCACTTTTAGAAAATTCCTTGAACTGCACATTTAAGATTTGTGCATGTTACCACACCATGTATTATTCATGATACCAAAATAAAAATGTAAAGTATTCCTACACTGTGGTATACCTGCATTGTGGTACATTAACTAATTTTTGCTCCCCAGAATTCATATATCACTTCTCCCTCAACTGTTTGCCCTCTGGTACTTGTTGTACTTCCTTAGTTTCCCCCACAATCCCCAGCACGTGTTTCATGGAAGGAAAGCAAGACATAGGTCTTGCGTGACAGACAGAATCCAGTTCTGTGACTGCCCCTCTTGAGCTGCGGCTGCCAGAGATGGGTTCTTCGTGGGCGGCAGCAAATTACATAAAGCTTTGTGAACTGTGGCTGAGTGATCAGCAATAGTCTTTCAAAGTCATTAAAGGCTTAAAAAGGAAGCTTCTTACTTTGCACTCCAGATGGGCTTAATTTCAGCCACAAAAGGTGACTTGGCATTGTCAGGGATGGCAAATAGGCTTTCTCTAGAACGCAAGCTGCTGTTAATTAATTGGCCGGCTTTACCAGCAGGTCTGTGCTAAGGAGGCTGAGAGCAAATCCAGGCTCAGTGGAGGAATGCTGGGATCATTTGGGGTAGCAGTCACGTTGCTTGAGCTCCGAATCACCTAAATTAGCCTAACCGAGAAGGAAAGTTATTATCTAACCTAATGAGAAGCGTGGCAGTAGGGTGTCAGGTCGGTTGACTCAGCAGCTCACAATCCCCAGGGACTCAGATCTTCTTCCCATCGCTCGGATCTGCTGTGCTCAGTGTGGATGCCATCTTGGGGGGAGTAAAGATGGTCTGGTCGAAGATGGTAGATAGCTCTCACCCTATAACATGTGTCAGAATCTTAGGGTCACTGTCACAGCTTCTGACAGACACATGGCATTTGAAGATCTCCAACTGGGATCTGTTCAGGGATAGGCTAAATAAGTACATAAATGCATAAAGACCACAGCAAGCATTAACTGAGCACTCCCTGCCTGCAATATCCCATTCTAGAGTCTACAAGGTTTTTCTCATTTAACCCTTGCAACAACCTTTTGAAAGAGACGCTATTCACAGCCCCATTTGACAGATGTAAAAGATGAGGCTAGAGGGGCTCAGTGGCTTACTTAAAACTATATGGTAAGCCCAGTATGGAACAATGATTCGGACATGACTCCAGACCCCGTATTGATCCCTACACTATCTCCTCTCTCCTAGTAATAATGGTAATAATACCCCCTACACTGTAGAGGGCGCTACAATTTAATGGTGACAAGCATGACCAAGGTGTAGAGGCGGTAGTAGAGTTTTCACACAGTACTAGGGGGAATATGAATTTATACAACCACTTTGGAAAACTTGCTATTTCTTAAAAAGTTAAACACACACCTACCCTAGGATCCTGCCATTCCACTCCTAGGTATTTACCTGAGAGAAATAGAAACATTTCCACAAAATCCCTTGTACAAAAATGCTCAGAGTGGCTGTATTCAGAATAACCCACACCTGGAGACAACTCAGGTGTCCATCAGCAGGAGAAGGAGTAAACTCTGGTCCAGCTGTATAATGGTTTTCTACTCAGCAATAACAGGGAACGAACTACGGATCCCTGTATCAATATAAATGGAACTCAAAAACCACTATGACTGCAGAAAGACGTAAAAGAGTATATGCTATGTCACCCTGTTCATATCAAATTCAAGAACAGGCAAAGCGAATCTAGGGTTGATAGAGGAGAAAACAACTTATTCCTTGGAAGTGTGGGCTGGGAAGGAAGACACAGAATTCTTCAGGGCACGAGAAATAGCCTATAGGTTGATCTTGTGTGGCAATGCATACGCAAAAGTTTATTGAGAGGTATATTTATGACCTGTGCCCTTTACAGGATTAAATGAATCCCCGATAAAAAGATCAATACTCTTCAAATTAAAAAAAAAAAAAGTGATTCCCATCTAATAACATCACACTTGAACCTTCCAAAACCAGGGGTAGGAAGGGCAGGGCTGATCGTCCTCACAAAGCCTGTGGGGAGACTGAACTTAAGGAGGATTAAATGACTGAAGGTGACACAGGAAACGGGGGCAGACCAGGGCCCGCACACAAGTTTTCTGATGTCAAGACCAGTGTTCTTAGCCCCACAGCCTCAGAGTTGAACTTAGAAGGCTTCCTGAACCATACTGAGAGCCACCCAGTGAAGTCCTCAAACGGACTTTACTGCCGGCTTTCCCACTTGGGACGGGAAGGAGCGCCAGGCTCTGATTAATCAGCAGCCGTTAACTATCGGAGGACATTGTGAAGGTGGCAGGCTTGTATAAACATCTGGTTGTTCTATTTGTTATGAAACATACTGACTACCGAGTGAAAAAAAACCCCATCCTATACGTCTCTCCATGGTTGCTGTTTAAAAACAGCTTTGCCGACATCTATCCGCTCTGTTTATGGCAGATGGTGCAATGTGTCATTGATGCTGAATTTGCCAAAAGAAAAATGAACTTGATTGACAAGGCCCCAGGGTTTCTCTCTCTTCCTTTACCCTGTTCCAGATGTTTAAAAAAAAAAAAAGTTGGAAGGCTTATCTGTGGGTGAAAAGTGTACTGAAGGAACTGGTGTTGGGGGGGGACAGGGGGGTTGGCTTCAGTTTCTGTAGAAACTTTGCCTGCAAGAGACCCCATCTTCTTGACTGGTTCAAATTACCCTCTGTTCTCAGTGGCAGCCTTTCAGTGGAGCCATCTGCTTTGAGGCCCATCTGTCGGCGCTCTGTTGTGGTTGATTATTAAATGTATTTGCAGCTGGAGATTCAGGAGGAGGGGAACAACAAACTTCAAACGACAAAAGAAGAGTGCCCCCAAGAGTGAAAACAGAAAACAGAAACAGACTCTCAGTCATCCCCACTCTTAGAAATCCGAGGGCTTAACCCTTCTCTGAAAACCCAGGAGAAAATGATCAGCAAACAAGTCTGGTAAGGAATAA
The DNA here is from genome assembly GCA_004026765.1 of Micronycteris hirsuta. Lineage (NCBI taxonomy): Eukaryota > Metazoa > Chordata > Mammalia > Chiroptera > Phyllostomidae > Micronycteris > Micronycteris hirsuta. Next base: position 8,373 of record PVJI01025798.1, read on the forward strand.
GGGACCGTACATTCTCCTCGCCCCCACCACCTATTTTAAGGTTTTATTTATTTGTTTTGAGAGAGAGAGAGACATGGATGCACGAGAGAAACATCGGTCAGTTGCCTCTCACACACACCTGAGGGGGGCTGGACCAGCAACCCCAGGCGTGTGCCCTGCCCGGGAATGAACCAATGGCCTTTCGCCTTGGGGGACGATGCCCAACCAGTCCAGCCACACGGGTCAGGGCTCATTCTCCCTGTTTTGATGACAGTACCCCAGAACATCCCAGTTCAAGTTGGGGAGATTACCTCTTTCACATTGTGGTTACTCTTGTAGGGATGATAATAATCTACCATGAAGTGATGTTTTAAGAATTAAATTAGTTAATACCTGTTAAGGGTGTAGAGCAGTCTTGTATATAGTAGGCGCTTGGTAAGTGTGAACTGTTCTTATTTCTGGCAAGGCCTGTTGCCACAATACTCTAGAATCAGTATAGGTTTCTCTGATCCACCAGAACAAAGCTGCCAGGTGCTCCCCCCAGCCCCACCCCTCCGCATCACAGGACTTTGCAATTGAGCCCAGCTCTCGCCAGGCTGGAAGCCCTGAGGGCGGCGGCGTGGCGTGTTCCGCTTTATGTCCACCAGGGGGCGCTCGGTCAGCGTTAGTTGAAAAGGATCCCGCAAGACCCACCAGTCAGAGACTTCTCAGAATGGAGGCTCCAGCCCCGGAATTATCAACTGTGTTGGAAGGCAGAGCCTGAATGTCTCAAATAGAACTGGCACGCCCGCACTTGGCCCATACTGGATTAACAGTGGCACGGCGTAGCGGGGCAGGGCCAGCTTGTGTATGAGGCTCTGTCTCGGTGGTCAGTGTTCCTGTAACCTTGCTGGACACGGGAAGCATTTCCTGAAACTGCTTATCTCGCCTTGGCTTATTTCACCAGCTAGCAGCATTTAGGGGGGACCTATTGCAATCTATTTTGGCAAAAGGGGGTCTTTGCTCCCAGCCTCCCAAGCGTGCATTGCCCACTGCAGCTTCTTCTTCGCTGAGCATCTATGTGCAGGGCGCTATTCTGGGTTCTGGGAGTGGCCCCCAGTGACATGCCCAGTCAGCAGAAGAGACAGGGCTTGCTGCAGGCTTTCAGAGGCCACATGTGACACTGGCCCCAGAACCATCCATGATTAAATGCTTGTTTTTATTAAAGCCATCATAGGAATCACGGCTCGTTTCTTGGCACTTACTCTCCAATGTGGTTGTTCTGAAATCCAGGACGATTCCTCTCTACCTGCCCCCCGCTGTTCTCATTTTGTCCTTGACTGAAGGGGCCCTTAAGATAACAAGCAGAGGAAATGAAATATAGGTCAGGTCTCATCTGTGCCTGTAAAACCAAGATGTGAGATGATTTCATGGCTTCCGGGGCTAAGTAAAAATGATTGAACAATTTTACCATAATTATAAGACATTTTTACAGTAACTGTAGAATGGCTTGTAAATGGTCTCCTTGAAATAATGTCCCTATTCCAAAGAGAGAGATTTTTAATTTGCAAGTTTGCCTTGCCTGACTTGTTTCTCATGTACACACCCTGCGGCACACTGTCTGCGGGAAGCAAGAATGTTTCCATTTAAAAAGTTCCCGCCCTCATGGAGGGTGCATTCCCTTAGGGGAGACACACAAAGTGTCAAATATAAACACAGGAGTTAGGAAGAGGATGAAGCTGGGAAGCGGGCTGGGGCGAGCTTGCAAGGTGGAGGGGGCCAGTGAAGACTTGAAGGAGATGAGGGAGGGAGCCACTGACAGCATCTAAGGCACAGGGAACGGAAGGTGCAAAGGCCCTGGGGCAGAATATTCTTAATGGTTCTGAAGAACAGGACTAGGCAAACATAGCTGGTGGGAGGGAGGGAGGGAAGACCCTATGAGCCAATGTCAGGACTTTGGCCTCTACTCCAAGAGAAACGATGAGCCAATGGGGGTTTTGAATCAGAGGAGTGACATGTTCTCCCAGGGTGCGTCTGGGTACTGGGTAGAGAACAGACCACAGTTCTGGCTGTGCTCACTTGAATTCTCTCAAATCGTCTTGAAACATCATCTGTGTGGCTATTAAATATTATACATATTGATAACAGTTGCAGAACCTGGTTTCTGCCCAAGAGTGACCTCTGAATAATCATTATATCTGGGCCAGATGGACAGTAGTAGCACAAGCCTGGAAACTGAGTCTCAGGGATATTCACCATTCTCAAGGTCAGCCAGAACGCCGAGTCACCATAGCAACAGCTGACACCCCAAGACACTGAGGTTCCCAGACCTCCTAGCTGTGAACAACCTCAGGGGGAGGAGGGGGTCCATCCTTAGGCCTATGACATCACTTTGTTTATTTCTAATGTCAGATAAATTTGGAAAACACTTAGTACAAGACACCTTCATTTTATGGTACCCGAATGTGGAGTAATTATCCCCAAGTCCACTGAAAAATTCTCAAAAACATCTTCACCAAATGACTGGAAATGCACTTGGTCATAAATTATAAGCACAGTCCAAATAGGACCTTTAGTCATAGAAAAGGTAGGAAAGGCGGGGGCACCCTAAGCATTCACACCAAAGCCTTAGGAAAATTGACAGAACATTGCATGCACCAGCTAAGCGCAAACTACTTTCCCGAGGGCCCCTCGGTGTACCTCTCACGCTGTCGTAGCTGTGAGCTGAGAACTGCTTTCTAGCATCTGAGTGAGGACAGCACGTCTGGTTGTCTTAACCTTTTGATGTGCAGGTTGGCTGTCACGTGACACTGAATGGGGCGGCGGGGGCAGAGGGAAAAACAGCTTGCAATACTCAAAGTGACCACGAGGTGGCAGCAAACACCGAAAAATGAAGTCAAGCTTCTGGCAGATTTGAACTGAAGAGCTGGGATCTATAACACCTGGAGATGGAGTCCTTGAAATTCTAGGTAACCGTATTTCAATTAGGCTGCTGATGTTTGGAAAAAAAATGTATCTCGCTTTCAACTGGTCTACGATCCCCCTGACCTTATCTGGGATCTTCATTTTTTCGAAAAGCACGTACTAGATAAATGAATCAATGAATTAAACCAGTTCTCAGCAGAGGGTTATTTTGCTCCCTGGAGGACATTTGGCAATATCTGTAAATAATTTGGGTTGTTACAACCGGGGGAGTGTTACTGGCATCCAGTAGCTGGAGACCCGCGATGCTGCTGAGCACCTACAACACACAGGACAGCCCCCACAAAAGGACTTTTCTGACCCAAAGTGTCAATGGTGTCCAGGTGGACACACCCCGGATTATACCAAGAAACAACTAAGTCCTGCCCCTGGTGCAGGGAGACGGGGCTCCTTGGGTCTCATCTCTCTGTAGCCCGGCCCCTGACCCGGGTCTGGCACAGAGGAATCACTCAGGAACGCTACAGCCCAGAATTGTATGAGAATACAGGAAAATAGACCACATCGCTGTCCCCCAAGGAACTGACAGTCTGCGGGCGTTGAAAGCTCAGACGCCTACCTGGTGGGCAAGGTCATAAAAAGGGGTGAAGGGGACCAAAAGAGGTTATAATGGGGTGGGGGCTGTGATACATTGGAGAACGTGGCTCTCAAGGGGCAGGACAGCAGCCCATTGGGTCCAGACCATCCGCCTGGGGGAATGAAAAGGGGTGGGGCCAGGCCCTGAAGGATGAGCAGAATTTGGGGAGGTGGAGGGGGAACAGGCCAGAGCTAGCATTCCAGGCAGGGACACCCCGACCAGGAGCTGAAGGTTGGCCAAGTCTGGCTCTCTGACTTTTGCTGGCACCATGCAATATTTTTTCTCTTTTTTTCTTTTAATACAATTTTTCAATTATAGTAAAAGATACATAACATAGAATTATTTACCATTTAAACCATTTTAAAGGGCACGATTCAGTGGCATTAAGGACACCCACAGTGTGGTGCAACCATCACCACCATCCGTCTCCAGAACTTTCCATCTTCCCAACTGCAGCTCTGTCCCCATCAAAGACTCACTCTGCTCCCCAGCACTGGGGGACCTCTGTTCTGTTTTCTGCCTCTGCCCATCTGCCTGCTCGAAGCACTTGACCTAGGTGAGATCACACAGCACTTGTCCTTCTGTGTCTGGCTTATTTCGGGTAACGTGATGCTTTTACGGTGCCATTCAATATTTTAAAAACCTAGGTGTTTTACATGAAAATCTGGATTTCCGGTTTGTCCTAGGATTTGCCACACCTGGCCGCACCGACCCTCGTTCCCACAGGGCCACCGTGGGCTGGTGCTGCCCGGCGACTGCCCTGGAGGGAGGGAGGCACTGTGAGCACGGCCTTGGGCCACACACTCCAGGCTTCTTGAGCACTTGTCCACCCTGTGACTTGTGTCTGTGCCCATTGTCTTTCCCAAATAACTGTTTTGATTCCAGGAGAAATGCGTGAACTCATTCACCTGTCAAAGGAAAAAAAGTCAGAACACTGTAGGTATGTCTAAAGTCCCCTCGGTTGTTTACGGTGCTGGTTGAGCCTCCCTATTTGATATTGTCAGACTTCAAAGTCGATGTGAATCTGGCAGAAAGCCGCACAGCTTTGGTTAATAACATTGGCCATATTTTTTTTTAAGATATTATTTATTTTGTTTTTAGAAAGAGGGGAAGGGAGGGAGAAAGAGAGGAAGAGAAACATCAATGTGTGGTTGCCTCTCATGTGCACCTTCTGGGACCTGGCCCACAACCCAGGCTTGTGCCCTGACTGGGAATCAAACTGGCAACCCTTCGGTTCACAGACCAGTGCTCAATCCACTGAGCCACCCCAGCCAGGGCAATATTGGCCATTTATCGAGCACCTACTGTATGCTGCACATGGTGTTATTTAGATGTCATAATCCCATTTGGTGGATGAATAAACTGAGGTGCAGAGAACCTAAATACCTTGCCCAATGTCATGCAGGCAGTTAAGGGGCATAACTGGAAATAAAGCCCAGGGCTGGCGTTCTCCAGGCCCCACACTCTTGCCTCTTAGCCAGTACACCTCTCTCTGCACCACACCGGGTAGTTGTGGAGGACAAAGCCACTACAGGTGGGAGTGTCCCATGACCCACCACTGGGAGTGCTCTGGGCTGAACGCAGGTGCCCCTGGCAGGAGGAAAATGCTGTCAGCAACTCAGCAAGAACGCACTTTTCTCACTGTCTCTGCACGCCTTTGAGAAGAGGCAACACATGGGGAAACTGAGGCTCCAAGAGCAGAAGGAACTGGCCTGGGGTCACGCCCTTGAGAGGGTGTGAATCAAGGTTAGGACACCGATCTCTGGATGCCTGTGTCCCTATGCGCGCCTCTTGGTCTAGCGATTCCAGAAACTGGAGCTCAGGCTCTGGGACGGGCCATTCAAAGCATCTGTCTGTTCTACCCTCTGCTCGTTAAGAGTCAAAAAGCCCGTGGGAAACTGGCTTGAATGCAAGAATGTAATCATTTCACTGAAAATCCATGTGCCTCTTGTTCTGGCCCATTGGATGTGGGTTCTCCAATGATGACACCAGGACCCTCTCTCTCCACGTCTGGGCCCTGCTCTCCTCTGTCCGCGTCACACTCAGGGCAGTTTTCTCTACGTGGTGGCCTCCAGCAGCTCAGCATCCCCCACAGACACGGAGCACCCATTGCCCCAGAGTTCTAGCAAATGCCTTAGAAGTCACTGTGATTGGCCTGAATTGAGTCACATGACTCTCCCTGCCCATCACTCTGATTGGCTGGGATTGGGTCCTGGACCCGCCTTTGGGGAGGGGCAGAGTCAGCCCCACAGAGCCACACCGAGTGGTTGGGGGCCCTTCTGCACCGTGAGATGAGGGCCCCGTGACCGGAAGATGTACATTGTCACTTGACTTGTTCATGAAAATGGCACGAGTGACTTCTTTGCAGTTTTCAAATACTAGAAGAACATTTCCTCAATTTTTTTTGTGCTATTTATAATGTAATGGTTACACATTTCAGGTTTGACTGCATTATCCGCATTTACTGGCCCGCTGTCTTAACTCGAGACAGTCAGCAAACCATAAACCAAGCCCGGTGCTCACTGGGAGAGTGTGGATACCGCCCCGTCTCAAGCTACGGGGGCGGCGTGACGGGATGCAGAGCTGGGAACAGGTGCACCACGATGCCCTGTTCCACAGCATGACTCGCATTTTCAAAGGACTGTAAAAATAAATAAAATAAATACACAAATACATAACTAAATAACGGCAACAGAGACCACATGCGGCTTTCGTGTGAGGCCAGTCACGGGAGCCAAGGCCTTGAGTACTCGCGCTCCTAGGGCGGTTTCCCTCTAGGGGAGCTGGGCGGTGGGGCGTTTGCCTCTACTTTGCATTGCCCTGTCTCAGCTGCGCCCCTGCCCTGTGATGCGGGAGGGCGGGGGGTGTGCTGTGAGGAACCTCACCCCACTGAAGCACAAACTCGCATCCCTGCCAGGAGAGTGAGTTTCCCAGGCCTGAGAGTGGCAAACCCCGAGGGCAAGCAGGAAACACTTTGTACCCAAACAAAACACCACTCACCCAGGGGCGTGTCTCACAGGCCCAGGCAAGAAGGAATGTGGCCCAGGACAGAAGGGGAAATGCAGGCTCTGTCCCGTTCTGCCCCCAGAGCCTCAGGCGCTGGGAGTGGGCCTGTGAGGATGCCGAGGAAGCCCCTTGTCCCACCAACATCTTCTCCAGACTCCCTGGTTACAGGCAGTGGGATTAAGCTAAAGGTCAAGGGTAAAGTTGGGGGACTTTGGGACCAGGTGGGGGAAAGGGGCAGGAGCAAGGAAATGCCATAGGGTTGAGTTGCAAGATCCACAGGCCTGGACTCGGGGCCCAGAGGATCTGGTCGGAGTATGTGCCTATGACAACTGTCCTTGGAACTTGCTCTAGCTCATATTTTTGTTCAAGGGGGACCGTCTGATTGGCCGAGGCTCCCAGGAGAGCAAGGGTCGGGACTCCAGGATCCCCACTCCTTCCCAGGCTTTGTGCGCACAATGGGGACAGAAGGAGGCTGGGGGTGGAAGCCAGACAGCCAAATCTGATCAACACCCATCACAAGCCCCAGCCCACCCCAGAGAGAGGCTTCTCTGGGGGAAGCATTGCCCTCACTCTCTGAAGGACCGTGTGAAGCTGGTCCCTCCCAGCTGGGGGGACCCCACATCGCTGAACTGCTGGCGAAGGTCCTTACTTAGCCTTGTTGGGGGGGAAGGTGTCTTGGAGACACAGCAGAGTCCAGGTGGTCTGCATCTGGCTCTCTCCCCACCCCCAGTGATGGTGGTGATGTACCAGGCAGGCCAGGTGGCTTGCTAGGACCCAGACCCCTTGCCCTAGGTTTGCGAGGCAAGCTCTGGAGTCCCAGGGCTAATCCACCAGTCCTGTGTGTAATCCATGCCTCAGGGACAATGCCAGCTTCCCTGTCTCAGCCCCATCCCTAGAGCACTCAAGAATCACCACGTCTGTCCTGTCCAAGGCTCAGAGGCGGGGTCCCTGACCCGAGAAGTCCCTACTGCTGGCCTTGAGGCCAACCACAGCCGACCTTTACAACATGCCCCACCCCTCCCTCCCTGCTAAATACAAGAATCTGTGGAGGGAGGGAGGAAGGCCATGGTGAAGGAGGAAAGGGGGCAGGAAGGAGCTGGGCTCAGCAGGTGTTCAGCCTCTCTGGGTCCCCAGAAGACAGAAGTGCCACCGTTCTCACAGAAGCAGGTTGGTAGCTTGGGCTAGTTGTCCTTGTGACTAACACTTAGGGTGGCTTCATTACTGATCCCATGAGAAGTCCTAGGTAGAGCCCATGACCCAGGTACCTTTGTTCCGGTCACCTGGCCCTTGAAGTTACACTTCTCAAAAGCGAGGATCCGACTGGCTCAGCGTCAGCCACACTAAGCATCTGCGTGGGGCGGGGCTGTCCTGCCAGCTCTCCCCTTCCCCCAGAAGAGTTAGCCTCCTGCTTCGCCAGCCCACTCCCCACCAGGGCCCTAATCAGTTCTGCCAAGAAGTGCCCATGTGAATGAATGAGAGGGAGGGAGGGAGGAGGGAGTGGGGTTTCATGCAGTCTCATCAGACTGAATCGCACACTCTTCCCGAGGCTTCCACACCCGTGTCTGAGCCTGTGTCGCACGCAGCCTGTCCCAGAGTCAGCGTGCAATGGAGCTGCCCTCCTGAAGGCGGGCGTGCTCAGCAGCTGCGTCTAGAAGCGAAAAATAAATGCTTCCTGACTTCAACAGGGACTTGAAATAAGACCTCCTCCAACAAAGGGCTTGGATCTTACTTATCTCTTATCTTCCCTCTCCGTGCCCAGCACAATGATTTACATACAGTAGGGGTCCAATAAATGCTCCTTGCATCAAATTTAGAGCACTTAATTGTTGCGGGCCAGCCTACACCAGATCCATAAACGCTGATTTGTGGAGAACCAACCCACACCCACTTCTTGGCACAGTCAGAATGGGTGGGATGCCTCTGCACAGCGGAAGGCGACCACGGGCAGTTCTCTCAAGTCTAGCTTATGGCTTGCATGGTGTAGCTGTGGCAATGCTCATTGACCTCTAAAAACAAAGGCTTCTAACTGCTAACGTATTCCCACACATGAAAGGGTTAAGGAGAGATTAGCCATTTAGCAAGCCAAGCTGCCTCAATGCTAAAAGCAAAGCAGTCTGTTAATTGATGAGAGAGGCCTGGGAGAAGTCATTACTAAAAATACTTTAAACCATTCTCCCTGAAATTCCAAAATTTATCGTTCTTCTTTAGACCAGAGATACAGGAAAAGATTTTAATGGCTAGGAAATTTAGTGAATAGCCATAAACGTTAGTTAGGATTTATACTTCAGAAAGTTGTAGATAAGGACCATCTGTTGCTTAGGATTCTAAGGACACTGGCAAATGTTTATACTTCAAAGAACAGCTAATTGGGTTAGAAGTACCTTGATTTAGATGACATCTCTTTCTTAAAGTTCCTAAGCACAAAGACTTACCTCTACGTATATCTCTAATTACTAATTTAGAGTTATCTAGGACCTAAGAAAATATATATATATGTCTAGCCAATTATTAGTGCTTAAAATAGTACTGATATCATGTCTAGCTGTTTGATGATAATTCCTTATCAGAATACCCCTTTGTTTAACATGAGTAGAATTTGTAGCCTTTTTAATCACTCAATGTGTCATTTCTTGGTGATTTGTGACTTGCAGCTGTTCTTTGCTAATCGTGAAAGGTGTGTGTCTGCTTTTTATCACTACTGTTGTAAAAAAACGCCTTGTCTTTAAAATAGAGATAGTTCCTTTGTTCTGAGAGTCAGTCAGTTTTAGGCCGAGAGACTGGCAAGAAAGCTGGTCTCTCAGGTTCAATAAACTGGCCTAAGACACCAAAGAAAAAGAGTGTCAGACTCGTTCATTGTGCCTTACCGTCCCTCCTCGGATCTCTGGGATTTTGCAGTAAGCTGGACTTCTGCACTTTATGATCGCCCACTGATTGTCAGGCACCCTGCCTGGCCTAGAGGCAATTCTGTGCCAGAGACTGCGCTAGACACACTTAATCTCATGACAACCTTATGAAGTAGGCACCGGTACTGTGCCCCTTCCCAGATGGGACACGTGAGGCCCAGACAGGCCACAGAACTTGCCTATGTAGTGGGCTACGGTTCCAGCCAGGTGGTCTGGCTGCAGAGGCGGCACATCTAACTGCTTTCCCAGTTACACCAGGTGTTACCTTCTGGGGTCCGACAAGGCATTCTGACGTAGCCATGTCAAATTAGAAAAGCACGATTATAAATGAATGTCTCCAACCAACATCCATAACGGTCACGGCCCGCCCGTCCTTGGGGAGAGGGGACCCGGGGACAGAGTGAAGATGCCCCTTCACACGTGGCTCGGAGGGTGGACAGCTGCCAGTCAGATGGCCGTGTTTGTCAGGAGCGGCAGAAACACTGTGTCCCCATGTCGAGAGGTTTGGCAGCTGCGGTTCCCAAGGGCAGAGCGACCTTGGCACTGGGAGGCCCAGAGCCACATCTTGCTCCTGCTGGAGCTCCATGAGGTCCGTGCCAGGCTTTCTCAGCAGGAAAAGGCGGCTGGGAAGCCAGCCTACCCACACCCTCTCAGCCTGGATTGCTCTCTATGAAGCCACTTGTCACATCCTGCACAGCAAGGCCTGCCTGCCCCAGACAGACAGGAACTGGGTCCCTTCAGGTTCCCCCGGCCACCAGAGCACACAGCCACATGTGACAGGTTTGGGCTTCAAATACCAACTGGGGCAGCAATACTTCCTGGCAGAAGCTCATTGCATTTCACTAAATGATTGCATGTGACTGTGTCAGTGGGTTGCAGCCCATCATAGACCTAAGAAGTTAGATGGGGGTGGGGGCACTGGGAGGGAAAGTGGGTGGTGGCTTGGCACCCTTTCCCCCTCACCAAGTGACTCAGCTGCGTACCCAGGTTAGGAAGTCATTTGGATGAATGAAGCACGCCGTCTCTGCTCTGCTCTCCGGTGTGCTTGAACTGCACCCCTCACACACCGGCCCAGACACGCTGGCCTTCTATTTCCTGAACACGTCAAGCTCTTTCCGGCATCAGGGACTTTGCTCAAGAGCCATCGCAACGGGAATGCCGCTCTCACACCTCAGTGCCAAGGTCTCTCCACGCAGGCTCACCCCCACAGCATCCTCAGTCTTAGCCTTTCTGTTGCTCCTTTGTGGTAATTGTCTCTCTCCAGCAGCCTATAAGCTTCATGCCACCTCACCACTGAGAGCCCATTGCTGGTGTATACAGTAGGTGCTGCATAGATGGCTACCCAGTGAGTACACACAATGATGCAGATATACAGAAAGGGCGGGGACCAGTTACTTCTAGAAGGTGGTAGAGAAAATGCTCACAAGGGGGAGCCAAGGGCAGGGGGGAACAGGAAGTGTTATGCCCGCCCCATTTACTATACCAGCCCCTCCACCGCCCCCCCAACAGGCTCCCCTACAGCCTGAGGGGACCAAGTCCCATATTCCCAGGACACCACCAGGAGCATGGAACTGGAAGTGTATAGATACGTTTATTGTCACTTGGGTATTTCATACAAAAAGGAACATAGCAATTGGCTTAGGGTTTATGAAAAAAATATTACAAAATGCAGGTTTGTAGACATTGCTCTATTTACATCAGGAGCAGGCTCCCCTCCACATCACGCACAGCAGGTGCACTTGTCCGATGCTCCTTTGCAGACGCAGCCCTGGGCACAGTGGGCACAGCCTGGGGGCAGTGGGGGAAATCAGAGGTCAGAGATGGCTTCACCAGGCACCTCCCTGCCCAACAGCAGGGCTGGCACAAGCCCTGGTCCCCGGAGGGCCCATAGTACGCATGCTCTGTCGTGAAACAAGTAGTAAGACCTTTGGGGTTTGGGTTTCATCATGAGGAGGCTGTCCTGGTCCAGCTGAGCCCAGGACAGGGCAAAGAGCCTGCAGAAGCAGTGACGGGGGCCCAGGAGCAGAGGAAGACCAGTTCCCCCAGAACTATCCACTCATAACCAGCCCCGGGCTCCCTCTCTGGCCTTATCCCCGCCTTCAGGTTCCTAGAGAAAGCCCCCAACTCACTCTTCTTGCAGGAGGTGCATTTGCAGTCTGTGCCTTTGCAGGAGCTGGCGCAGGTGCAGGGCTCGCCACCTGCGAGGAGGAGAAGGCCGGGCAGTGAGACGTGTGATGCAGAAGAGACAGCGGCGATCAACAGTCCTCCCTGCACTTCCCCGTCAGGACCCAGCACTGGGAGCTCCTGCCCCACACAGGACAGGTGCAGCCTCCCCCACCTCCTCCGCCCCTGTGCTGGCAAG
>PVJI01025799.1:0-20010 GCA_004026765.1 Micronycteris hirsuta
GGGGAAAGGAGAGAGAGAGAATGAGAATGAATCATCAGTGTGAGAGAGAAAACATCAATCAGTTGCCTCCTTTACGTGCCCCATCCAGGGACTGAACCTGAAACCTAGGTATGTGCCCTGACCGGGGATCTTACTCTGCATCCTTTTGGTGTACTGGACGACCCTCCTACCAACTGAGCCACCTGGCCAAGGCAGTGTTTTCCTTTTCTTCAGATAAATACCCAGAAGTGGAATTGCTGGTCATAATGGTAGTTCTGTTTTTAATGTTTCAGAACCTCCATACTGTTTTCCATAGTTGCTGTACCAATTTATATTCTCACCAAGAGTGTACAAGCGTTCCTTTTTCTTCATATTCTTGCCAACACTTGTGTTTCTTTATTTCTTTTTTTATAATAGCCATTCTAACAGATGTGAGGTGATATCTCATTGTGGTTTCGATTTGCATTTCCCTGATCATTAGTGATGTTAAGTACCTTTTCATGTATTGGGTTGGCCAAAAATGTCTGTTTAGTTTTTTCTGTAAAGTAAAAGACACATTTTTCATTTTCACCATTAAGTTTATTGATTTAGATAATTTGAGTATGTCGGCTGTCTCCTGCTATTGGCTTCTAGTGGGAGAGGCCAGGGATGTTGCTAAATATATTCCAATGCATAAGACAGCCCCACAGCAAATAATAATTTGGCCAAAATGTCAGTAATACCAAGACACTTCACAAACTACCTTTGACATGTTCAATCAGTCACAGCACCTTCTCTGTATACTGCACAAATCTTTTTTTGCTTTTCAGTTGTGTTTTTACCTTTCTTGAAATAGTAAAGCATAATATGCCAATAATATGCATATTATCTTCCATCTTCAATATTAAAATGGCTGCACAAAAATTCAACAATTTTGATAAGTTTATTTTAAATGCACGCTGATATGACAGCTGTCACAACAGAATCTAATAGAATTATTTCAAATGAAGTTAAAGACAACTAGGCACTACTAGAGCCATCATACAGAAAAAAACTAAATAAACTTTTTGGCCAACCCAATACCTCTTAGCCATCTGCATGTTTTCTTTGGAAAATGTCTGTTCAGATCCTTTGCCCATTTTTTAAACAACTGATTTTTTTCTACTGAGTTGTATGAATTCTTTACATATCTTGACTATTAACCCCTTATTAGATATATGTTTTACAAGTATTTTCTCTCAGTCTGTGGCTTGTAAGTTCATCCCCTTTCACAGAAGTCTTGGGTTTTTTTTTTAAGATTTTATTTATTTCTTTTTAGAGGAGAAGGAAGGGAAAGAAGGAGAGAAACATCAATTTGAGAGCAATATCAATCAGTTGCTTCTCCCACATACCCTGACCAGGGACCACACCCGCAACCCAGGAATGTCCCCTGACCAGGAATCAAACAGACCTTTCACCACGCAGAACTACACCCATCTGACTGAGTGATACCAGACATGGGGAGAATATTTAAATTTTAATGAAAGCTTACAGTTTTTTACTTCATGGACTGTACTTTTGGTGGCCTATCTAAGGAGTCATCACCTAAGTTTTTGCCCATGTTACATTGTAGGAGTTTCATAATTTTACTTTTTATATTTAGGTCTATAAGCCAGTTTGAGTTAATTTTTGAAAAAAATATAAGGTCTGTATGTAGATTCTTTTTTTGCATGTGGATATCCACTGTTTTGGTACCATTTGTTGAAAAGATTATCCTTTTCCATGTAATTGCCTTAGTTCCTTTGTCAAAGATCAGTTGACTGTGGGTCGATTTTTGTGCTATGTGTTTCATATCATTGATTTATTTGTCTATTCTTTGACCAATATCACACTGACTTGATTATTGTAGCCTTATAGTAAGTCTTTAATTATAGACAAGCAATGAACAATTAGAATTTGAAATGAAAAACACAGTACTGTTTGCATTAGCACATACACACAAAGAAGTACTTAGATATGAATCTAACAAAATATGTACAACATCTGTACGAGGAAAACTACAAAACTCTGATCAAAGAAAATCTAGATAGAGATATCCCATGTACGTGGATGGCAAGTTCTTTCCAACTTGATTCATGTATTTAGCACAATCCTAATCAGAATCCCAGCAAGTTATTTTATGGAGATCAGTAAACTGATTTAAAGTTTATAAGGAAAGGCAAAATATCCAGAATAGCAACACAATATTAAAGGAGATTAAAGTGGAAGGATGGACAGAGCGTAACTTCAAGACATCTCACAAAACTGTAGTAAGTGTGTTATTGGCAAAAAGGTAGACAAAATATTATTGATGGAACAAAATAGAGACCCCCAGAGGGTGGATTCCAGTCCCAGTTCTGCTACTTACTAGCTATGGAAATTTTAGTCAAATCATTTCAGTTTTTTTCATCTATAAAATGATTAAAGGATTTGTTTGAAGACAAAAAGAGATAATTTATATAAAGCATTTAGCAACATTGCCTGAGTCATAATAAGAACTTGATAAATTTTAGCTATTGTACATTTTCTAATTTGATCCTAACAAGATTTATGAAAGAGTAGCAGATCAAGTTCCAGAGCTATTAATATTTGACAGAGGTCAAGTGGTTAGATAAATGGCAGGGCCAGAATTATGACCTAATCTGGAATTAATCAATATTACCTATCTCAGTCTAGGATAACAGGAAAGAATATGCTCTCAGAAGAAATTTTACAGATATATGAAAATAAAATTAAAAATAAATTACACAGGTAGCACTTTAATGTACTTTTATCTACAGTGATAAGAATTCTTGTTAACTCAACTTTTAATTCCTGATATAAACTCATCTTGGTAATGATGTATTGTTCTTTTGATACATTGGTAAATTTTATTAGGATTTTTGTATGTATGTCCTATGACTTTTCTTTTTCATAATGTTCTTGTCAGATTTTTGTATCAGAATTTTTCTGGCATCATAAGTTGAATTGTGGTATGTTTACTTTTTTCCTGTTCTCTGGAAGAGTTTGTGTAAGATATTATTTTTTCACTTAAATACTTGATATAATTCTTTAGTGAAGCCTTCTGGATCTAGAATCTTGTGTATGTGGAAATATTTTTAATTGCGGGTTTAATTATTTTCAAATAAATAATTTAAAGGTATAGGACTTTTCACATATTTAAATGTAAGGCTACTCAGATAATAGTTATTAATTTATTAACTGGATTTATTGTATGAACTTTGTTTAACAAAGCTACAACATTTTGAGCTTTAAAAATGTAATATTGACTTCCACTCAAGGTGGCAGCATAACCAGACATGGCTCGCTACTTCGCAACCACATCAAAATTACAACTAAAATATAGAACCACCATCCCTCAGAACCTTCAGAAATTCAGTTGAATGGAAGCCTGACAACTACGGAATTAAAGAAACCACATCCATCCAGACCAGTAGCAGTGGCGCGGGCGCAGACGCGGAACAGGCTAGTTCCTCACCCACGTGTGGTGGATAAAAATTTGGGAGGGATATCTCAGGAGCAAGGAGTCCCAGCCCCACACCAGGCCCTCCAGCCTAGGGTTCCAGTGCCAGGAAGATAAGTCCCCACAATTTATGGCTGCAAAAACCAGTGGGGATTAAGTCACTGGAAGAAACGTCTGGAGCCCCAGCAGTTCTTTTTAAAGAACGCACACACAGACCCACCTACTCGGTCTCACTCCTTCTGAGCTCCACCACTGCGGTAGCAGCTTGAAAGGCACCAGTAACATACGGGGAGAAACTGAAATGTCTGGCATCAAGGCAAGCAGAGGCCATTGTCCCTTTTCTAAACTCTCCCCCACGGAACCGACAGGCTGGTGCTGTATCTGAGACTCCATCAACCTGGCTAACAATGTTTGACTCGCCTTGGAGATCCACAGAGACTCCACCCCTCCCAACTTACAGGCCCACCCAAGCTGCTTTTCCGTATGAATGGCTAGTCTTGGCTTTTGCTTTACAACTTCCTAAATCCTCTCAAACAGGCACCTTCTGGCCTCAGTGAGCCCAAGGCCCAGCATTAGCAGCAGCCAGCCTAAAGTCACAGCTTGGCTTCCCCGGGGAATTTCCAAGCCCAGCACAAGTAGCAGCAACTTCAGATTGCTTTATAAATCAGGCAGATGGCCTTGGGCAAAACACAAGTGGAGGCTGACCTTGGCCTGCACCACCCGGAAACCCCCAGGTCAGAGCACCCAGTGGATAGGTACACACCATGTCGGAGCACCACCATCCTGCCCTTGCACAGCCGATCCTCCACAGAGGGCCAAGGTTGGTAGCGAGTGGTCACAGCCAATCTTTGTAGGCCACTGGCCTGAGTAAACCCCTCCCATTGATCTGCCAACAGCAGCCAAGGCTCAATTACAAGAGGAGGGTGTACTCAGCCCGCATGAAGGGTGTACCTCGAGAACTGAGCTGGGGTGATAAGGGAGGCTGTGTCACTGGACCCTATAGGACACCTACTACATTAGGCCACACTACCAAGACATGGAGTCAAAGCAGCTCCACCTAATACATAGAAACAAACACAAGAAGGCTGCCAAAATGAGGAGATACAGAAACATGGCCCAAATGAAAAAACAGATCAAACTCCAGAAAAAGCTAAACGAAATGTAAATAGGAAATCTATCACACGCAGAGTTCAAAACACTGGTTATAAGGATGTTCAAGGAACTTAGTGAGGACCTCAGCAGCATTAAAAAAAAAGATTCAGTCAGAAACAAAGGATACAGTAATTGAAATAAACAGTAATTTTCAGGGAAACAACAGTAGAGTGGCTGCAGCTGAGAAATAAATCAATGATTTGGAACATAAGGAAGCAAAAAACAACTACTCAGAACAACAATAAGGAAAAGAATTCAAAACAATGAGGATAGTATAAGCAGCTTCTGGAACAACTTCAAGAGGTCCAACATTCACATCATAGGGGTGCCAGAAGGAGAAGAGAAAGAGCAAGAAATTGGAAGTCTATTTGAAAAAATAATGAAAGAAAACTTCCCTAATTTGGTGAAGGGAATAGACATGCAAATCCATGAAGAACAGAGAGTCCCAAACAAGATGGACGCAAAGAGGGCCACTCCAAAACACATCATAATTAAAATGCCAAAGGTTAAAGATAAAGAGAGAATCTTAAAAGCAGCAAGAGAAGAGTAGTTAACCTACAAGGGAGTTCCCGTGAGACTGTCAGCTGATTTCTCAAAAGATACTTTGCAGGCTAGTCGGGTTTGGCAAGAAATATTCAAAGTCATGAAAAGCAGGGACCAACAGCCAAGTTTGCTCTACCCAACAAAGCTGTCATTTAGAATCGAAGGGCAGATAAAGAACTTCCCAGACAAAAAAACTAAAGGAGTTCATGATCACCAAACCATTATTATATGAAATTTTAAAGGGATTTATTTTAGAAAAAGATCAAAGCTGTGAACAATTAAATGGCAAAAAATATATATGTCAACAATTGAATCTAAAAATCAAACTAAGCAAACAAGAACAGAGACAAAATTATGGATACAGAGAATGTTTTGATGGTTGCCAGATGTGAGGGTTGTGGGGGAATGGGTGAAGAGGTGAGGAGATTAAGAAGTACAGATAGGTAGTCATAGAATAGCCACGGGGATGTAAAATACAGTATAGGAAATGGAGCAGCCAAAAAACTTACATGCTGTGGAGGAGCTTTGTCCAGCAGAGCCCCTCTGGTCGTCGTGGATGAGAATAAGTCTACCAAGACATGATCTGCTTCGGGAGGAAAGGTAGCTAGTCTGTCAAAGGAGAGGGGCCTTGAGCCTGTTCCTCAATGGGCTTTTATTGGGCTTAATTTGTATAGGAATACAGGGTGTATACATAAAGCTCAATGATTGTCAGGCAGTAATGATCAAACAATAGATAACATTCAAAGAAGTATGAGGGCTTATTCTAAGGCAGGGTCAGATAGCCAAAGGGCCATAAAAACTTTGGGAAACAAACTCATTTTATGCTTGGACCCTTATCATTTAAATTGAGGGCATTCTTAGCAAAGTAGGTTTCACAGGATTTTATGCATTCTTTCTTAGACCTGATTGCCGCGGGGAACCCACCCTTTCCAGCACAGGGCCGCACCCACCTCCGGCATTGTTTCAGGCTTAAATCAGGTGGGGGATGCAATCAGCCGTGAGATCAGGAGACTTCTTACAGATAGAATGAGGACTCAGGCTATGTCAAAGCCAAGGGGTGAAAGTCCATCACCCCCTTTTTCTATAGTCCCTCAAGCCCTTCCCTGAGGGCCCCATCGTGACTATGCCTGTCTTAGGTCATCCCTCCCTTGAGGAATCTTACCCGTCATTGGCTAACCAGTCATCTGCCCGGGGCTAAGTAGGGTGAAGTAAAGGGGGCAGAGGCTGCACCCCTGCTGGGAGGGTAAGTTTTGTCTCCTTAGTGGCTTATGGTCCCAAGGTCTTTTTACTCAACCTTAGCCATGGGGGGTTACAGCTTCTGAAACCAGGCAGAACGGTTCCCAGCAATTCACATGACCCACGGACATGAACAATGGTGGGCACATTGCCTGAGGGAGCAGGGGGTGCTAGGTGGAGGGGGACAGAGAAGAAAATCAGGATAACTGTAATAGCATAATCAGTAAAATATAATAAAAAATAAAAACTGTTCAATATCACTTAGGTTTCTTTTAAACTGCGATAAAATACACAGTGTTAAATTTACCATCTTAGCAATTTTTAAGTGTACTGTTCAGAATGTATATATGTACATTCACATTGTCAGCAGCCAATCTCCAGAACTGTTTTCATCTTGAAAAACTGAAACTATACTCATTAAGCAACAATTGCCCATTTTCTCTTTCCCCCCTCTCCTAGCAACTATCCTTCTACTTTGTGATATTAATAATAGGAATCATACTTACAGTGTCTTTTTGTGATTGACTTATTTAACTTAGCATAACTTCTACAGGCTTCATCTGTGTTGTAGCATGTGTCAAAATTTCCTTCCTTTTTAAGGCTAATATTCCATTGTATGTATATATCACATTTTGTTTATCCGTTTATCTATCAGTGTACATTGAGGTTGCTTCCACCTTTTGACTGTTGTGAGTAATGCTGCCGTGAGCATAGGTGTACAATTACCTCTTCAACACCCTGCTTTCAATGTTTTTTGGTAGATACCCAGTAGCAGGATGCTTGGGTCATATGGTTATTCTATTTTTAATGTTTTGAGGAACCACCATACTGTTTTCCAAAGTGACTGTACCACTTTACATTTCTGGCAACAGAGGAATTTTCATATTTCATATATCTTTTGTGTTAGTAAGCTGTATTTGTTTCATTAAGCCTTCAAATTTATTGACACAGTGTTTATAATGCATTCAGTGTTTGGGATTTGTAGATTTTATTTATATTTTCAAATAATTGATCTTGTGCTTTGCTGACCCTTCTTACTGTATATTGTTTTTATTTTGTTCATTTACTCTAATTCTTCTAGTTTGCTTTGCTGTATCACTCTTTGGGTCTGATTTGTGTTTGCACATGCTCTCCTCAGTTTGTGTGATTGTTTTCCCTTCTTTCTGCCCTTCCAGAACAATTTTCCAGAAGAACTCATGCATTTGTTTGTTTGTGTGTTTTAATAAGGAGAGTAAATTGGGAGGAAAGAAGTAGAGGTGTTAGAAATTGTCATCTTTGAGCACTAGGCTTCAACCCCATTATCAGCTATGGTTAAAATTCTGACACACTCTGATTGACAAGATTATCAAATGCAGTTTGTAACATTGTTACTTTTTTCCCCTCCCTTGCAGGACCCGTTGGGGCCCAGCCCCTACTCATGGTGCCCAGAAGACCTGGCTATGGCACCATGGGCAAACCCATTAAATTGCTGGCTAACTGTTTTCAAGTTGAAATCCCAAAGATTGATGTCTACCTCTATGAGGTAGATATTAAACCAGACAAGTGTCCTAGGAGAGTAAACAGGTAAGAATCATGAAGTCATGGAGATTTTTTTTTACTCTTGGTATTTGTCTTTACCGTAGTAATTGTTTATCTTGTATATCTGAATAACGGTGATAATGTCTAGCACCAGTAACACATGGTAATTTGTTTTGAAATTGATTGTTCTTTTTTTTTTAAGATTTTATTTATTTATTTTTAGAGAGAGGAGAAGGGAGGGAGAAAGAGCAATGTGTGGTTGCCTCTCACATGGCCCTCACTGGGGACCTGGCCCGCAACCCAGGCATGTGCCCCGACTGGGAATCAAACCGGGACCCTCTAGTTCCCAGCCTGCGCTCAATCCACTGAGCTACACCAGCGGGGCTCTGAAATTGATTGCTCTTTAAAGGTGTGATGATAGGTAAAATCTCCAAACAGCTTCGAAATTTTTCCATTATAACATGAACTCATATGTTCTCTCTGTGATGATAGAAAAAGTTCAAGTCATCTTTAGATGCTTTTGAAATCACTGAGCATCTTTTCCTTTGCTGTTAGGTAATATATCTCTTAACTCCCCACCCCACCTTATTTACCCCTTTTTGAATGTTCCCTTTAAGATGATGGTGGTGGTAGAGGTAGTGGTGGTTGTCATGGTTTCATGCTTTCCCCTGATCCTCAACTGCTAACTGTTCCTTAATCTTACAGAGGAACAAGTACATAATGGTATCTAAAGGTTTTTCAGTCTGCTTTCAGTAAGCTTTTCTCACATTCCCCAAGTACTCTGTGTATGTTTGTGTGGCTGTGGTCTAGGTAATATAGGGAATATGAAAGGGAATATGAAAAACTTCACAAAAGGAGGGTTTTTAAAAAAGACTATGGAAAAAACATTTAGAAAAGAGTGATACTCAACATTTTGGTTTGTAGTATCAAATACCTCTGACTTTTCTTATTCATTAGGTGTTATTAAGTGCCCTCATTTAACACATAGGTGAGTACACCTGAAACTTATCTAATGTTATAAAGCAGTGTTACCTCAATTAAAAAAAATAGATGGTTCTTTCTGTCAAGAAGTTTATAATTTAGTGGAGGAGATAAGACACATAAGGTATACGAAGTGAATGAACACTAAGAATCTTTGTGATAGCATGTAAAAAAACCATATGAATATTATAATTAACATATAATGCCAAATTCTTTCTGAGGTCAGGAAGGGAATTGTGGAATATTGCATGTGGAAAGAATCAGAGATCAGCTAATCTGATACTCTTTTTTTTTTTAATAGCTGAAATCCAGAAAGGTTAAGGGACATTCAAGAACACACATTTCTAATAGCAAAAGTGAGACCAGAACTCCAGAATCCTGACTTGATAGTCATTAAGAAATATTTATAAAGCCCTGGCTGGTGCAGCTCAGTGGATTGAGCACGGGCTGGGAACCAGAGGGTCCCGGTTCGATTCCCCGTCAGGGCACATGCCTGGGTTGCGGGCCGGGTCCCCATGAGGGCCATGTGAGAGGCAACCATACATTGCTGTTTCTCTCCCTCTCTCCCTCCCTTCCCCTCTCTCTAAAAATAAATAAAAATAAAATCTTAAAAAAAAAAAAAGAAATATTTGTAAAGCAAGAAGATAATAAAGTCTTGCCATTTGTGACAACTTGAAGGGCCTTGAGAAAAATTTTTTTTTATTTATTTTTAGAGAGGGGGAAAGGAGGGAGAAAGAGAGGGAGAGGAACAGCAATGTATGGTTGCCTCTCACATGGCCCTCACGGGGACCCGGCCCGCAACCCAGGCATGTGCCCTGACTGGGAATTGAAACGGGACCCTCTGGTTCCCAGCCTGTGCTCAATCCACTGAGCTACACCAGCCAGGGGACCTTGAGAAAATTTTGCCAAATGAATTAAGTCAGACATAGAAAAACAAGTACCATATGATTTTACTTACGTATGGAATCTAAAAACAGCATAAATGAACTTTATACTTTGTTAATATTATGACTTGATTTTATATCAATATTTGCAAAACTTACTCCCTTTATTTCTTTCAAAAGACTAGATTTTTGTTTTAACTTCTTGTAATATCGCTACATAACTAGTCAGTTAAAGTTGTTGGTGGGCTTTTGAAATTAGTTGCTACACTTCAATAGCTGGAATTCTGGAAATTAGAAGGAATTAGACAGAACTTTACAATTCCTTTTCAGTCTTAGCTAAACAGTTACAGGACAAAATGCAGCAGTATTCAAATCAACACATACGAGGTTTCTCTTTTCCGAATGCCACATGCTCAAACACTTGGCGCTATGGCATTCGTCGTAATGGCAGCATAGTGATGTGTTGTAGCCACACAAGTTTCCACCGCAGTCGGAGGAGTTTTCTTGGGCAAAATATCCAAAAAATGCTCATGAATCTTTTTGTGAGTCAACTCCTCCACTTTAGACTTTCTGTCCATTGGTTTTCTTTTCCTTTCCTCACCCCTTTGGTGTGGGGGGAGGTGTGTGTATGTATTTCCTATGTAGTGATTTTGATTGAACATGATCATTTGGCTTAGGAGCATGTTTGTTTAGCAGACTTTAAATGTTTTGGGGTTTTTTAAACAAGTGAATGGTCTCAATAACTAAAAAAAAATTACAAAATTTAGAAATATTATGACCTAGAGTATAAGTTCTGTAACTTGATATTTTACGTTAGTTTGTCCAGCTACTAAATACTTGTATATAGGGGGATTAACCCTGAGTAGACTGTTACGTACTTACTGAAAATCATTGAATAATGAAATACATGGGAAAAATTGTATATACAATACGAATATAACATCTATTTTAGACTCATAAAAATTTGAAAGAATCTTAAAATAATTGATAGTAGATGTGGTTGATTTTTGGTTCAATTTTCTTTTATAATTTAAACATTATAGCCATTTTGCTATTATAATTATTGGAGTTTTTTTATATTTTATTTATTTTTAGAGAGGAAAGGATGGAGAGAGGGAGAGAAACATCAGTGTGTGGTTGTCTCTCACACACCCCCAGTGTGTCGTCGTCTCCCACACACCCCCAACTGGGAGACCTGGTCTGTAGCATAATGCTCAATCCACTGAGTCACACCAGCCAGGATACTGTTAAAATTATTGTTGCTTTTTCTTTTAATTTTAAATTGACTTAAATTTTAGAGAAAGGGAGAAAGAGTGGGGGGAGAGAGAGGAGTGAGACAGATCAGTCTGTTGTTCCACTGAGTTACACATTCATGGATTGCTTCTTGTATATGCAGACCTGGGATTGAACCCACAAGCTTGGTGAATCCAGTAGGACACTAAGCAACTGAGCCACCCGACCAGGACACCGTTACTATTATATTATGATTAATGATATAGGGATAAATATTTGTGCATATTGTGTATGGATGTAATGTAATTCTGATTGAATTTTGGAAGGGGAAAAATCTATATTGATGTCATTTCAGGTTTCAAATGGAAATCTCAAATCAGAGTGTTTGAAGGAACACTTTTTCTGCTGTTATTAGGAATATCATTGGCATAGTGTTATAATTGGGTAGTATGCCAAGAGAGGGATATACCTTTTTAAAACAACAACTTTATTGATGTAAAATTCACACCCCATACAAAAATTCACTCAGAGGTGATGTCCAACCATCACCACTGTCTAATTTTAGAACATTTCATCCTCCTAAAAAGAAATCCCATACCCATTATCAGTCCCTACCCATTGCCTCCTTCCCCACAGCCCATGCTAAACACTAATCCCCTCTCTGTCTCTATAGATTTGCCTTTTCTAGAATTTCCTATAAATGGAATTATACAATGCCTGCCTTTTTGTGTGACTTCTTTCAATTCACATGTTTTCAAGATTCATGCAACTTGTAACGTGTTACTTCATTTTTTCATTACTAAATAGTATTCCTTTGTATAGATATTTTATAGATTCATCAGTTGATGGATATGTGAGTTGTTTGTACTTTTTGGCTCTTACGAATAATGCTGCCGTGAACATTCACGTACAGGATCTTGTATGGACATATATAACTTTTTCTTTCCTCTTTTGAGGAATTGCCAGACTCTTTTCCAAAGTGGCTGCATCATTTTACATTCCCACTAGCAGTGCGTGGTGATTCCAATTTCTCCACATCCTCACCAGATTCTGTTACCTGTCCTATTTGTTATAGCCATCTTAATGACTGTTATGTAGTATCTCATTGTCATTTTGATTTTTCATTTCCCTGATGGCTCATGATGTTGAGCATCTTTTCATGTACTATTTGCCATTTGTATTTTTGGAGAAATTCCTACTCAAATCCTGTGCCCATTTTTAGATTGGATCTTTTGTCTTTCCATTAAGTTGTTGGATTTCTTTATACCTTCTAGTTAAAAGTCTCTTATTTGACCTTTTGATTGATAATGATTTCTGCATGCTTTCACTTTCTTTTTTTTTTTTTTTTTTTAAAGATTTTATTTATTTATTTTACAGAGAGGGGAAGGGAGGGAGACAGAGAGGGAGAGAAAGAGCAATGTATGGTTGCCTCTCACATGGCCCTCACTGGGAACCCGGCCCGCAACCCAGGCATGTGCCCTGACGGGGAATCGAACCGGGACCCTCTGGTTCCCAGCCCGCGCTCTATCTGCTGAGCTACACCCGCCGGGGCTCCCTTTTCGCTTTCTTGATGATGTCTTTTGAAGCAAAACATTTTTAATTTCGATGAAGTTCAGTTTTTTCTTTTGCCAGTTGTTCTTTTGGTGTGATACCTAGAGAACCATACTTAAAGGACATACTCTAGAAAACACTGCTGATGAAAAATCAAACAGTATGGTTTTTAGCTATCATGGGGAAATTGTACCACGTAAAATATGTCAGTTAATAATAACGTGTCACTTCATTTTCCTTGGTTATCACTTGGAAGAAAAGAAATCTAACAGATAGTGATTATTTCAAATCTCAAAATTCTTTTTTTTTTTTCTTTTTTTTTTTCATTACCATTTAGTCTCCTTATACTCTCCACCACCACCATCACCCTCCCTGCCACAGTCACCACATTATTAAAGTAGAACCTAAATAAATTACTCACTGGTAATTATAGTCTTTTGGTTAATAGTACAGTATATTTGAGACTGAAAGATACTTTTGTAAGTAAATATATGCCTAAACATCAGGGACTAGTGGGTAGAGTTTATTCCTCACATCTGTCCATTTATGTAGATTTAAATTGTAATAACAGCTATATAATATCCCATTGTATGGATGTGCCTTTATTTGTTTACTTTAGGTCTGCTCCAGTTTTTTTCCTTACACTAAGTTAATAAGTCCATTTAAACTAATTATCTCAATTTACCATATAGTTTTACCAAAATAGAATGCTGTTGCTACTAGATTTAAAAATACATGGACCCGCCCGGCTGGTGTAGCTCAGTGGATTGAGCGCGGGCTGGGAACCAGAGGGTCCCGGTTCGATTCCCGGTCGGGGCACATGCCTGGGTTGCGGGCCAGGTCCCCGGTGAGGGCCATGAGGGGGGCAACCATACATTGCTGTTTCTCTCCCTCTCTTTCTCCACTCTCTGAAAATAAATAAAATCTTTTAAAAAAAAAAAAAATAAATAAATAAATAAAAATACATGGACCCTTACTGGAATTACAATTCTAAGTCCTGCAGTAACTTTACAAACTTAAAGATTATTTTTTGGATACTCTGACTGGGCCCTGACTGGGAATCGAACCTTCAACCCTTTGGTTCTCAGCCCATGCTCAATCCACTGAGCTACGCCAGCCAGGGCCAGTGATTTTTCTTTTTTTTTTAAATTAATGGTTTCTGCTTTTGGTTAAGGAAGAAGATGGGGTACATGACATGGTATCTGAGCTGAGTAGTTTGTTCAGTGGGTTGGGGAAAGAATAATCTGTATAGAGAGAGCATAAGCAAAGGTAAGACATATTTATATAACAGAAGTAGGCCAATATAAATAGAGTCTGAAAGTTAGCTTCAGGGTACATCATTATGCTAAGGCCTGTGAATTCAGAAACAGTAGAGAGCCATTGGAGGCTTTTGAGTAAATGAGGAACATCTATATTTAAAAACATTAACTAATGGCAGTGTGGAGAATGAATGAGAGAAGAGGAAGACCAGTCCTAGAGAACATTTTTAAGGCTGTTGTAGTAATCTATGTCAGTGGTCTTTAAACTTTTGATCACACATTCCCATTAGTTAAAGTATGTTTGACCATGCACTTAGACAAATACATATACATACACATGTTACATTTATAGACATGTACTACTATTTTAACATATTGCATAACTGTAGAAAAATTAAAGGTGGGAAACAATATTTTGAATAAACTTTTTAAGAATATATTTAATAATTTGACATTTTTAGTTTAATGTATCAAAAACCTGACAACATGTACCATACAATTGAACCGAAATAAGTTGCAACATGCTGAAAATGAAGAATGAATGAGAGTTCACCATTAATTCTTATATGTTGCAGAGCTCCCATTATTCTGTTAGGATTCCTGGTGTACCATGTTACACCTAACCATCTGACATGGACTAAGTTGGTATCAAGCCATATTGGTATCAAGCCACCAGTATCAAGCCATATTCATGAATATTAGTAAGTCTTAATTTCAAATTGTTAGCTGAAAATTAAATATGAAAATTTTTTTCTTCATGCTTCAGCATACTGTTACTATAGCACTTTTGGTACCTCCTTTTCTAGATTAGAGGTATTGTGTTGTAAGACTTAACTAACAGCAGTGGTGAAGAGCGGGCTTAGATGAATTAGAAGAATGAATAATTTAAGTATGTAAGGAAAAGGAAGAAATAAGAATGGCTTCAGAGTCCCTACCTTGTGTAATGATGATGACTTTAACAGAAATGCAGATGGTGAAAGGACCAAGTTTCTTATTTTCTCATTTGGATATTTGGATGTTGAAATGTATAAGAAACATCAAAATGGAGTTTTAGATTATTGGATATAAGTGCCTAAAGCACAGGAGATAAGTCAAGATGGAGATTGAGATTTGAGACACATCAGCATATAGGTGATCGTTAACAGGGAAAGTGAGTAGAGTCAAGACGAGAGGACTGACAGCAGATCTCTGGGGATGCTACTGTTTCAGGTTTGCCAGTGAAGACACGCAACACACTAGAAAGGAAGGCGAACCAGGGCAAAGTAGAAGGTGTTTTAGGGAAGGTTTTGTCCCATACAAGATATATACTATACTCAGTTTTGTTTTGTTTTGTTTTAGGATTTATTTTTATTTATTTTTAGAGAGAGGGGAAGGGAGGGAGAGAAACAGCAATGTATGGTTGCCTCTCACATGGCCCTCACGAGGACCTGGCCCGCAACCCAGGCATGTGCCCCGACTGGGAATCGAACCGGGACCGCTTGGTTCCCAGCCCGTGCTCAATCCACTGAGCTACACCAGCCAGGGCTATACTCAGTTTTTTTCATGATAGTCCATCAAAATAGCCAAAGACTTCTATCATTTCTTTTGAGTTTTTCCTATTCTAAACTAAGTCCTTAGTTTGATTTATTTTTACTCATATTGCATGAGTTTCTATCAGGATTACCTTCTGGTTGTTTTCATTTTTTAAGGCCTTAAGTTTTTCCAGATTGTACGAAGTTCTCCACAATATGAAATAACCTATGTAATATATGATGGGATGGTTACCCACTTTGTACTGGGTACTTAAATATATGCAGCCTGAGTTCTTTAATTTTGAGGAAGTTACATCATACCATTAGCTCTTTCTGGACTTACAGTCACCCATAGCCTCTTACCACAAGAGCAATAGTAGTTAAGTTCAGATAGATGCTCTAATTTGTTCTTACTGCAGTTGAATTTTTCAAACAGAAGTGCTTAGATTTCATACTTGCCATTATTTTGCTTCATCATCATTGGAATTCAGTGTTATAGTTTGTCAGTAGCTTTTAACACACTTATTTGTTTTTAGCTTACTAGTCATGTCTCCCAAGCATGTATCATTTGAGGGTTTCTTACACAATAGGTATTTTTTGGTTATTTGTTAAACGTAAGACACTAGTTACGTTTCTTTTGCTTATCTTTTGGTTTTCTGGTGCGGGGCTCTTTAGAAGTTTATTCTGATTAAAAGTTTTTGTGAATGTCTAAGTTAACTTAGAAAAAGAAAAGGAACTTGCCCTACTCCACGTTATAACATAATAAAACCCTCTAGTAATCATGAAAACATGATACTGGTCCAATAACAGACAAATAGACCACTGGGACAAGATAGAGAACTAAGAGCCATATTCGTTTATATGTGAGAACTTAAAATAAAAATAGAGCCTGTCAAGATGGAAGCATGGATGAACACGGCTCGCCTCCTCGCACAACCACAGCAAAAATTACAACTAAACTACAAAACAACTGTCACCCAGAATCGTCAGGAAATTGTTCTGTGTGGAAGTCCAACGAGCAAGGAATTAAGTCGTATTCATCCAGATGGGTAGGAGGGGCGGAGATGGAGAATGGGTGGTCCTATACCCATGTGTGGTGGACAGAAATTGGGAGGGATCCCAGCCTCATATCAGACCTCGCAGCCCAGGGTTCCAGCGCCAGGAAGGTAAGTTCCCATAACTTCTGGCTGTAAAAACCAGTGGGGGTTGGAGCAGCAGAAGAAACTGCAGGATTTTCAGGTGTCTCCTCTTAAAGGGCCCACAACAGTCTTAGGACTTATGCAGACTCACTCCCTCTGGACTCCAGAACCAGGGCAGCAACTGGAAGGGTGCCAGTGGCACATGGGGAGAAACTGGAGTGTCTGGCATTAGGATGAGTGCTGAGAAACAGTTTCCTCTCAGGCAAAACTCCAGAGGCCAGGTAGCGGCCATTGTCCCTTTCATAAAACAGCAATACCATATCTGAGACTCTTACCAGCCTGGTTCACACGGGTTGCCCTGCCCTGGAGATTACCTAAGTCTCCTTCAGATCCAACTTATGGGTGTGCTTTTCTACAATAGACAACACTGTAAAACAGAGAGTCAAAGCGGCTCTACCTAGTATGTAGAAACAAACACAGGGAGGCTGCTAAAACGAGGAGACAAAGAAACATGGCCCAAATGAAAGAACAGAACAAAATTCCAGAAAAAGAACTTAACAAAATGGAGGTAAGCAATCTGTCAGATGCGGAGTTCAAACACTGGTTATCAGGATGCTCAAGGAACTCACTGGGTACTTGAGCAGCATAAAAAAGACCCAGGCAGAAGCATAGGTTGCATTAAGTGCAATAAAGAAAAAATACACAGGGAACCAACAGTGGAGGGGATGAAGCCAAGAATCAAATCAACAACTTAGAACACAAGGAAAAAGCATTCAATCAGAACAGCAGGAAGAAAAAAGAATTCAAAAAAATAAAGATAGGCTTAGGTACCTCTGGGACATCTTTAAACATACCAACACCTAAATCATAGGGGTACCAGAAGAAAAGAGGAAGAGCAAGAAATTGAAAACTTACTTGAAAAAATGAAAGAAAACTTCCCTAATTTGGTGATGGAAATAGACATACAAGTCCAGGAAGCACAGAGAGTCCCAAACAAGAGGGACCCAAAGAGGACCACACCAAGACACATCGTAATTAAAATGCCAAGATTTAAAGATAAGTAGAGAATCTTAAAAGCATCAAGAGAAAAGCAAATAGTTACCTACAAAGTAGTTCCCATAAGGCTGTCAGGTGATTTCTCAAAAGGAAGTTTGCTGACTAGAAGAGACTGGCAGGAAGTATTCACAGTGATGAAAAGCAAGGACATACCACCTAGATTACTCTATCCAGCAAAACTATCATTTAGAATTGAAGGGCATATAAAGTGCTTCCCAGACGAGGTAAAACTAAGGAGTTCATCATCACCAAGCCATTATTATATGAAATACGAAAGGGAATTATATAAGAAAAAGGAGATCAAAACGAACATTAAAATGGCAGTAAATTCACAACTATCAATAATTGAATCCAAATAACAAACTAAGCAAACAAGCAGAACAGAAATAGAGTCATAGATATGGAGATCATTTGGAGGGTTATCATTTGGGAGGGGGAAAGGAGGAAATGGGAGAATGATGCAGGGATTAAGAAGTACAAACTGGTAGGTACAGAATAGACAGGGAGATGGTAAAAACAGTATGGGAAATGGAGTAGCCAAAGAACTTATATGCATGACCCATTGACATGAACTAAGTAGGGGGCTTGCCAGAGGAAATAGGAGGTACTGGGTGGAGGGAGGCAAAGTGGGGGAAAATGGCACAACTGTAATAGCATAATCAATAAGATAAATTTTTAAAAATAGAATTATAAATTGATCAGTTATTATAGACTCTTCAGTAGATGTTCTGAGAAAACTGGCTCACAGTATGGGGAAAAATAAAATCAAGTCCTTACATAACACCATTTATAAAGAAGGGCCTTAGACGGATTAATGATCAAAATAATGTATATAAAACCATAAAGTTAATAAAACATAATGCATCTTTGTGATATAGTATTAGGAAAGTATTTCTTAAACCCTCAAAAACAGGAAACTATAGGTGAAAATAATTATTAATTTGCTACAACAGTAAGAATTTTATTTCAACAAATACATGAACCTTGTTAACAAGCAGGTAACATTTTGGGGAAGATATTTGCAATAACTAAACCTGTTAACGAATTAATACCGAGAATATCAAAGAAACTACTTTAATTCAACAAGAAGACTGGGACCCAAACAGAAAAAGAGCAAAGGAAACAAATAGGGAATTCACAAAAGGAGAAACAGACACATGAAGGGATGCTCAAATTCATTTTAATAAGAAAGGTCTGAATTAAAACAAGCCTTTAGTTTTACCCACTAGGCTAGCAAAAATTAGAAAGCAAAATTGGATAATTCCAAATCTTGTCTGGAATGTGGTGAAATCGGAATCTCCGGGAGTACAGTGCAGCCACTATGGAGAGCAGTTTGGCAGTCCTTCATCATCTAAACTCACCTGGATCTAATAGTTCTGTTTCTGGGAATATAACCAGAGATTAATTCTCACACAGGTTCATAGAGGGTCATAAAATGAGGTACTGCATGGTAGCATTGTTTTTGGTGGCTGGCAGTGAGTAGATAACACGTGGAGTACTTTGCATCAATCAGAAACAACTAAATATCCCACAGCAACTTGTTTTCAAAAACCTAGTGCAGAAGGTAAAGGTAGGAATATATACAAACAGAAGTATATTCATCAACACATTGGAAGAAATAACTTACTGGAATGGGTTTGAGGATAAGAAATTGAATGTGGAAGGAAAGAAATCAGAGGAGGGGTCTTTACAGATGAATAATGATAATGTACCATTAATTGAGGAGTGTGATTAACTTAACCTTTTGTGCCTGAGGAATACAAGTGGCGTTGGGGGACTCTTTTGGCAGTGGTATGTAAATTGGGTTAGAGAAGAAAAAATTAAAGGCATAAAAAAACAAGATAAAAATAATTCAGGTATCAATACTAGGACATGAAGTTTTAATGTAGGATAGCGGTACTAAGGAATGGAAAATAAAGGACTGCTGTAAGAAATACTGCAGCCCTGGCTGGTGTGGCTTAGTGGATTGAACATCAGCCTGTGAATCAAAAGGTCACCGGTTCAATTCCTGGTCAGGGCACATGTCTGGGTTGTGGTCCAGGTCCCCAGTTGGGGTTATGCAAGAAGCAACCAGTCAATGATATGATTCTCTCTCTCTTTTTTTTTTTTTAATTTTTTATTGATTATGCTATTACAGTTGTCCCATTTCCCCCCCTTTCTTCCCCTCCAACCCTTACCCCCCCTTTCCCCACCCTTTAGTTTTGTCCATAGGTCATACACATAAGTTCTTTTGCTTCTGCATTTCCTATACTATTCTTAACCTCCCCCTGTCTGTTTTCTACCTCCCATTTATGCTACTTATTCTGTGCCCCTTTCCCCTCTTCTCCCCCTACCACTACCCTGTTGATATTCCTCCATACCTTATATAAATCCCTTTAACATTTCATACAATAAAGGCTGGGTGATGATGAACTTCTTGAACTTGACCTTATCTGAGAAGCACTTTATCTGCCCTTCCATTCTAAATGATAGCTTTGCTGGATAGAGTATTCTTGGATGTAGGTCCTT
>PVJI01025800.1:0-19901 GCA_004026765.1 Micronycteris hirsuta
TTTTTTTTTAAATTACTTTATTGTTGTTCAATTACAGTTATTTGCATCCTCTCCCCTCCCCTCCCCCCTCCCCCCAGCCCCCAGCTTCCCCCCAGCCTCCCTCCTCCCCCTTAGTTCCCTCCATGTGTCCTCTACATGAAAGCCAATTTTTCTTGATGCCATTAGAATGTGCTGTGGGAGATATGGTTTTAACTAATAAAATTTTATATATTCCTGAGTGTACAATTCTGGGAAGGGACTTGCTGTACAGATTTCATGCTCAAATCATTTTCTCTCCACAAGAACGACAACTCCACCTACAGGTCCATCCAGAGCATGCCTGGAAGTTCCTTATGAAACCAATGGGGGAAGAAGAAGAAAAGCAACCCAGGCCTGAAGAAATTGAGACTCAGGTAAACCCCATTGTGTGTGGTGCTGAAAAGCCAGGGAGGGTTAAGCGAGCCTCCTCTGTTAAAGTTGACCTCAAACCAGGGGTGGGGACTCCCTACAAAAGGCAGTATCCCTTGTGGAAAGAGATTCTGGAAGAAATATGCCCAATAACTCAGAAGTTTCAGGAATACAGACTTATGCGGACCTGTCACTCCCCATTAATACACTGATTTTGCCCATTAAGACACCCCACTCAAATGAGTATCCATTTGTACAAAATTTAAGGGACATAAATTAGATTGTACTGGACATTCTCCCCACTGTCCCGAATACTTATACTTTGATGAATGGTATAACCAGGGACAGCCTCTGGTATTCAACATTGGACTTAAAAGATGCCTTCTTTTACATTTTGGTTGATCAAGACTCTCAACCATTGTTTGCTTTTGAATGGCAGGTCCTGGAATCTCAGGTCAAGACTCAGTATTGCTGGACGGTCCTACCACAAAGGTTCAGGAACCCCCTTACAACTTTTGAGGAAACCCTGATCCAGGAATAAGAGGATATAAAAGGAGAAACTCTGTTATAATATGTAGATGACCTCTCAATTACCAGGACATCATTTCAGCATTTAACTAATATTACAGTTACCTTGAACCATCTGGCATCTTGTGGCTATAAAGTATCAGCCCAAAAGGCCCAGATTTGCCAACAAGCTGTAAGGTTTCTTGTGTTCCTTCTTGAACCTGGCAAAAGGAGTCTTATTGGAAACAGAAATGAAACCATAATTCAAATGAGAGTCCACAATACTAAGAAACAGTTAAGAGGTTTCCTGGGAATGGCAGGCTACTGCTGCATTTGGATTCCAAACTTTGGGCTCATTGTATGAAGCTCTGAAAGGATTGGAATACAGGCCTTTAGAGTGGACCAAGGAGTGCGCTCAGGCTTTTGAGTCCCTGAAGGCACACCTGGCTTCTACACCAGCCTACAGGCTTCCAAATCTACTAAAACCCTTTCACTTATATGTTCATCAAAGGCAGGGCATTGCCCTAGGAGTCCTCACCCAAATGCTTAGTGACATTCCTCATACTTGTCAAAGAAACTAGATCACACTCCTCTTTGGGGTGGCCAGCCTGCTTGGGAGCTGTGGCAGCCACCTGCAAGCTTTTACAGGAAGCTGAAAAGTTTTTCTTGGGACAGCCTATTACCACATATGCACCCCACCAAGTACTGAGCCTGTTAGAGCAAAAAGGAAATTTGTGGCTCACTGCTGGAAGAATGTGAAGATACCAAGCCATTCTTCTCGACAATCCCAATGTCTTCTTCAAAACTGTAAGGTAAATCCTGCCTCCCTCCACCTGGAGCCTGACTCAGCCACATTGAGGTATGTCTGTGCTGAAATAATTGATGAAGTGTATTCTAGCAGAATTGATTTGTAGGGCCATCTGCTAGAAGGGGCAGACTGGACTCTATGCGCAGATAGGAGCAGTCATGTGGACAAAGGAAACAGAAAGGCTGCATATGCAGTGGTGGCTCCTGAAGGAATAGTAGAGGTCAAGGCCTTGCCGCCGGGAATCTCTGCTCAGAAAGCTGAACTGATTGAATTGACAAGGGCACAAGAATTGTTGCATAAAAAGAGAGTGAATGTGAATACCAACTTGAGGCACACTTTCCTAATTTTGCACGCACGTGGTTTAATCTGGAAGGAAAGAGGACTGTTAACCTCCAGTAAAAAGAAAATTAAGCATGCAGCAGAAATTTTAAATCATTAGAAGCTGTCCATGTACCTTTACAGGTGGCAGTTACGCACTGCCGGGGGCATCAGAAAGAGGACACTGAAGCAGCTAGAGGAAACAATCTGGCTGATGAAGCAGTGAAAGAGGCTGCTAAAGGAACATTTATAATGCCTTTGGTACCTGTTCCAGACTTGTCACAATTTGACCCTCGACTACAGACTTAGAGAAAGCTAAGGGCTGGGGTTTTGATGAAGACGGTCCCGATAGTAGATGTAGAGAGAATAAAAAAGGAGTTATACTGCTTCCTGAACATTTAGTAGAGCCAGTCATGAAGCATTTGCATGAGGCCACTCACTATGTAAGGGACTCATTAACCACCTATATTAAACCATGGCTCACAGGTCTTGGAATTTCTAAGGTCATATGAAAAGTAATAGCTAGATGCCTTGTGTGCCAGAAGTACCACCCAAGACAGATCTCCATCAAAAGAAAGGAAGGAAACAATACTAAGAGCAGTGCCCACTTAAAGATTGGCAAATAGACTTTACCCAGATGCCAAGGGTCCAAGAGTGGAAATATTTGCTAGTCTTTGTCAATACCTTTTCAGGATGGGTAGAAGCCTATCCTACTAGAATGGAGAAATCCTCAGAGGTAGTGAAAGATTTACTATCTTTGGCCGGAGTGGCTCAGTGGATTGAGTGCCTGGCCCACAAGCCAAAGGGTCACTGGTTCAATTCCCAGTCAGGGCACATGCCTGGGTTGTAGGTCAGGTCCCCAGTTGGGGGTGTGTGAGAGGTACCCACCCACACATTGATATTTCTCCCTCTCTCTTTCTTCCTCCCTCCTCCTCTCTAAAAATAAATAAAATCTTTTTCTTTTTTTTTTTTTAAGAAAGACTTAATGAAGCAAATAATTCCTTGCTTTGGTCTACCAAGCAGCATCCAAAGTGATAATGGACCTGCTTTTGCTTCAGAAATTACACAGAAGACTAGCAAATTTTGGGGAATCAAGTAGAGACTCCACATGACATGGAGACCTCAGGCTTCTGGGAAGGTAGAGAAGATGAGCCACACCTTAAAGAAAAATATGTGCCAAGAAACTGTTCTCCATTGGAATCAAGCTTTACCTATTGCCCTGCTCAGGATAAGGGCGGCTCTTCTAAGTGGGATTCAACTGCGTCCTTATGAAATTGTGTACAGGTAACCATTTCAGGCTGTGACAGGGGTAGGAGGTATGTATAGTAGAGTAAGAAGAGAAGGTAAAGAACTATATACAACATTTAAGTCATACCTTAGCTGTAATTAATGACCTTGCTTGTATTAGAGACTGCTCTTCTGCAAGTTCACTACATTCCTTTGAGCCT
This sequence comes from Micronycteris hirsuta, assembly GCA_004026765.1. Classification (NCBI taxonomy): domain Eukaryota; kingdom Metazoa; phylum Chordata; class Mammalia; order Chiroptera; family Phyllostomidae; genus Micronycteris; species Micronycteris hirsuta. Next base: position 3,469 of record PVJI01025800.1, read on the forward strand.
GGAGACACGGTGCTACTGAAGACTTGGATGACAGCATCTCCAGAAAGCCAACTAGAAGAAAGGTGGACTGAATCTTGGAACATATTCCTCACCAACCCCCACCGTGGTGAAATTGGCAGGAATGAAACCTTGGATTCATCACACCAGAGTAAAGAAAGTACTGGAAGAACAGTGGACCACCGAACCACAAGAAGACTTGAAAGTTATCTTTTGAAAACAATGACATATTCTTTTCACCACTTTTTGTTTAACCCCATGTTATGGTGAACTTACTCCTTTCAAATGAGATGAAAATATTTGGGTCTATTTAATAAAAATCTTCTAAATATCTCTGACTTTTGTCTTTTAGGAGGAACCTATTTTGAACAAACTTTCATTTCATGTCTTGAGTTTGTACTCACCTGGAAAACCTTCAAAATTATACTTTGTTTCAGCATATCAATACAATCATAACCTACTCCAATACTTATAATTGGGGACCTGTGGTAACTGTAAAGGACAGGGAAGTGTTTTCCTTAAAAGTCATGAATGTAGCCCCAGCTGGAGAGTGTGCAACTTTTGTCACCTGTACTAAAACTGTTTTATGCTTTCAGCAGATGTGAAGATGAATTGCACCACCACCATTGATGTATCTTATGCCTTTAGTCATGTCAAATTGCCTGAAGAATGGTTTATGTGGAAGGACTGTTATTCCTATGTTCCAACAAACAGTTCCAGGGGACCATGCTTTCTAGAAAGACTGACAAGGTTTATGCCTCAGAAGCCACACATCACCTGGGCTTGATGGGACCTCTCCTTTGCACCTGATTGTAGCAGTGATTTGCACATTTTAGGCCCACTGAATACATATATTGACTGTATTTGATTTCTAAAAGATTTTATTTATTTATTTTTAGAGATAGGGGAAGGGAGGGAGAAAGAGAGGAAGAGAAACATCAATGTGCGAGAGATACGTTGATCAGTTGCCTCTTGCACACCCCCAACTGGGGACCTGGCCCACAACCCAGGTATGTGCCCTGACTGGGAATCGAACCGGCAATCTTTCTTTTCTCAGGCCAGTGTTCAATTCACTGAACCACACCAGTCAGGGCTCTTTGACTATATTTTTAATGAAAATCATGGTAACCTTTTTGAATATAGAAATAAGTAGATTAGCCTGTACTATGGTAAAAGCTTTATGCCACTTCTCAAGCCATTAGTGTCATCAGTCAAGAACTAGGACGAGTTTGAGAAGCACTACTAGAAAATTACACAGCTATAGACTATCTCCTTTTAAGACATGATCATGGATGAGAAGAATTTGAAGGACTCCGGTGTTTCAACCTGACTGATAATTCACAGCTCATAGAGCATTAAGTAAAGCAAGCAAATTAAGTAGTGTCCAAGATAAAACAAAAAGAGGGATTCTTTAGTATTGATTTGTCTAAACTAACCTCCTGGCTTCCTTGTATTACTGGTCTTGGAGAGGCAATTCTTGTTTTCATTCCTTTTATCTTTTTCAATTCAATAACTTGTTGTTGCATACAATGTGACCCTTATGTGGATCTGCAATTAAGTGTATTCCTAAACCCCCAAAGAGACGTTCTAACATTAAGATATATATATATACTTTTTTATACAGAGAAGCTTTTTTTTTAATTTTTTTATTTCTTTTTTTTATTTTTTATTTTTAGATAGAGGGGAAGGGAGGGAGAAAGAGAAGGAGAGAAACAGCAATGTATGGTTGCCTCTCACATGGCCCTCATGGGGACCTGGCCCGCAACCCAGGCATGTGCCCTGACTGGGAATCGAACCGGGACCCTTTGGTTCCCAGCCCACACTCAATCCACTGAGCTACACCAGCCAGGGCACATTAAGATACATTTTTAACAGAAAAATGATTACTTCCATATGAAACTAATCTCATAGAAATGATAGTTAAGACTAACAGTGGGGAACGATGGGGAAACTCAAGAGTTAAACTTTTCTTTAGCTTTAAGTTACAGTTAATAGTCTTAGTGATTAATGCATATAGGAAGCTGTTCTTCCAGGAGCTGAAATGCATGACCCCAGGAGGACTACAAGCCATAAGGATAGTATCTGTGCCATTGTGCTCCAGGGAGGGAACATCTGCCAACCAGGACACAGAAAAGAATCACTTGTCAGCAGGTGAAGTGATGCCACTTTTATCTCATTAACTTTTTCCCCTGAATTCCAAACCCCTTACCTAATTTTTTCCTGGATTCCAAAACTCTTACCTATCCTTTTCCTCTCCTTATAAAAAAGGACTGAGATGAGATGTTAAGATGGTTTTTAGGATGCCTAACCCACCATCTTCTCAGATTGCTGACATCTGAATGAAGTGCCCATGAAGATTCAATCCTTGTCTCTGCTTATTGGTTCTGGTAGTGACAGGGAGCACAAGTGCCAACTTTTCTGGTTTCACTTTTCAGTCTCCTCATCTGTTGCACCAGCCCAACCCTCCTCCCATCTGGCAACCCTCAGTTTGTTCTCTGCATCTATGAGTCTACTTCTGTTTTGTTTGTTAACTACTCTTGTTTTGTTTATTTATTTTGTTCTTTAGATTCCATATATAACTGAAATCATATGGCATTTGTCTTTCTCTGTTTGACATTTCTTTTTTGTAAGTATATTTTACTGATTATGCTATTACAGTTGTCCTAAATTTTTCTCCCCTTTATTCCCTTCTGCCCTGCACCCCTTCTCCCACCAGCAGTCCTCCACCTTAGTTCATGTCCATGGGGCATACATATAAGTTCTTTGGGTTCTCCATTCCTATGCTATTCTTAACCTCCCCCTGTCTATTTTGTACCTATCATTTATGCTTCTTATTCCCTGTACGTTTTACCCCATTTTCTCCTCCCCCTCCCTACTGATAACCCTCTGTGTGATCTCCAGTTCTGTGATTCTGTTCCTGTTCTAGTTGTTTGCTTAGCTTGTTTTTGTTTTTTATAGGTTCAGTTGTTGAAAGTTGTGGGTTTGTTGTAATTGATCAACTGTCCATAGTTTTGATCTTCTTTTTTTTCCGAGATAAGTCCCTTTAACATTTCATATAATAAGGGTTTGGTGATGATGAACTCCTTTAACTTGACCTTATCTGGGAAGCACTTTATCTGCCCTTTGATTCTAAATGATAGCTTTTCTGGATAGAGTAATCTTGGATATAGGTCCTTGCCTTTCATGACTTTGAATACTTCTTTCCAGCACCTTCTTGCCTGCAAGGTCTCTTTTGAGAAATCAGCTGATAGCCTTATGGGAACTCCTTTGTAGGTGATTGTCTCCTTTTCTCTTACTGCTTCTAAGATTCTCTCCTTATCCTTAATCTTGGATAATATAATTATGATGTTCCTTGGTGTGTGCTTCCTTGGGTCCAACTTCTTTGGGACTCTCCAGGCTTCCTGTACTTCCTGGAAGTCTATTTCCTTTGCCCAACTGGAGAAGTTTTCTTTCATTGTTAAACTAAGTTTTTAATTTTTTGCTCTTCCTCTTCTTCTGGAACCGCTATGATTTGGATGTTGGAATGTTTAAAGTTGTTCCAGTGGTTTCTAAGCCTCTCCTCAATTTTTTGAATTCTTGTTTCTTCATTCTCTTCCAATTGAGTGTTTACTTCTTCCTTCTGCTCCAAATAGTTGGTTTGAGTCCCAGTTTCCTTTCCTTCACTGTTGGTTCCATATATATTTTTCTTTATTTCACTTTGTATAGCCTTCAGTTTTTCCTCTATTTTGCAACCATATTCAACCATCTTGATTACCAATGTTTTGAACTCTGCATCTGATAAGTTGGCTATCTCTTCATCACTTAGTTCTATTTCTAGAGTTTTGATATGTTCTTTCACTTGGGCCATATTTCTTTGTCTTGGAGCACCTGTTGTGTTGTAGGGGGTGGAGTCTTAGGTATTCACCAGGGCAGGGCAACCCATGTTTTTGCACTGTGGCAGCATATGTGGGGAAGGGGTCAGAGAGGGAACATTGCTGCTTGCTTGGCTCTCAGCCAACTTTCAATTATTTCTCCAGCTACTCACATGCAAATTGGGCCTTTCTGGTGCTGATTCCCAAGTGGGTGGGCTTGTGTATGTTCTGTGAATCTCTCCAATGAACTCTCCTGTAAAGCTGGGAGTTTCTTCTGCTGCCACAATCCCAACAGGTTTTTAAAGATTTTTTTTTTAATTTATTTACTTTCAGAGAGAGGAGAAGGGAGGGAGAAAGAGCAATGTACGGTTGCCTTTCACATGGCCCTCACTGGGGGCCTGGCCCGCAACCCAGGCATGTGCCCCGACTGGGAATCGAACCGGGACCCTCTGGTTCCCAGCCCGCGCTCAATCCACTGAGCTACACCAGCCAGGCCCAACGGGTTTTTAAAGCCAGAATTTGAAGCTTTCTTTCCCCATGCTGGAACCCTGGGTTGCACAGTCTGTCTTGCTCTCCAGTTGTTCCTCCTGGTTTATCCCCACATAAATGTGGGACTGCCTGGTCAGCCAGCTGCTTCACCCACCTGATCCTCCAGCAGCTGCCTTGCCACACCGTCTCTGCCCCACTACTCATCTCTGCCCTTCTTACCAGTCTGGATGAACATTCCTTCTTAACTCCTTGTAGGACTTCTACACAGTTTGCTTTTCTGGCAGTTTTGGTTATTTTTTATTTTTAAAATTGTTGTCCTTCTTTTGATTGTGTGAGGAGGCAAGTTGTATCTATCTGCGCCTCCATTTTGGGTGGAAGTCCATTTGACATTTCATATAGCATAATACCCTCTAGGTCCATCCATGTTGTTCTAAATCGTAAGATTTCTTTCTTTTTTATGGCTGAGTAATATTCCATTGTATCACAACTTTTATTATGTCCATGTCCCCTGGGCAGTAACTAATAACAGCCCCACAAGCAGATAGTAGTGAGTTGTGAAGCATGGCTTTAATACACACTCTTCAACTTCAAGCCCTTTTTGGGCAAAGGCCTTTACACAAAAAATTATATTTTTAAAATGTTTAATTATAAACATAAATGAATTTTATTTAAAATATTAGAACATTACTGATCAATCTAAGTTTCTTTGTTCATCATTTTGAATCCTTGTTCCATCTCCACTTCTTCAAGGGTAACTACTGTTTATAGATTTGATATGTATGGTCTAGAACTTTAAAAAATATAGATATTTCCATTCCTTTATTTATATATAAACCTATGTATACAAAATACACTGTACTGTGTTTGTCTGAATGTTTTCACATGGATAGCATAATATACTATACATGATTTGTCTACTTGCATTTTTTACTTCAAGCACATTTAGAGCATTCTCCCTGTTGAAATATAAATCTTGTTTGTTTCTTTTGTACCCTGTATCCTATCATCCCTGTTATCCTTGATTGGCCCTGCCTCTTGATAGCCGCCCCCCTGCCTCCCACCACCACTTGTGCCCCATTTTCTGTTTCCGAGGGCTGGAGGCTTTGTTGAGCAGGACTTGAGCAGCCTCCAGTAAGTTCTCCTGTGCTCACAGACTTCCTCAGCTGAAGAGGCCAGAATCATGCAGAGCTAACTTTGAAAGGAGGGCCACCCACAGATCCTAACTGCCTGAGTTCAAGATCAAGGAATTCCCCCAGGCCACCTGCTGCAGGAGCCGGAAGGCCCAGTAGAGCTTGCTTGGCCTTTAGTTCCTCCCTGCTGGGCCAGCCCTCTTCATCTGTGCTTGCCAACAGGACCTGTTAGCAGTGAAAGATGAAAAGAGATATAAAATAAACACAATAAATAGACTAAAGGTTACCGAATAAAATGGCAGCAGTAAAACAATAAAAACAAACCAACTGACTACAGTGCAAATGCACAAACTTAAAGAGATTAAACCCTTTTGAACAGGTCTTGATCTAAATTAAGACTCACCAAGAACAAGGCCTGAGGCTGGAGGTGGGGAACACTTCCCTAGGGAGTACTCCCTCTTTCATGTAGGGAGTCATCCTTCCTGATGCAGTTGAGTCTGGATTCCTTCAAGAATTTCTTCCAGATCAGTGGCTGCACATTTCAATCTCATGGGAAGATGTAAAACAAACCACTTCCCAGTGGTTGGGGGTAAATCAGCTAGGAGGTGGAAATCTATGAATTAACATAACACTGATTTGGGGTGTTTCCTGACTTTCCTGCTATAAATACTCCCATCAGACTTTTTCTTTTGAGCTGCTAATTGCTTGCAAATTAATTCATTTAGTATTCAAGACAGTGACACTAAATTTAGAAACTCTTTGATCATATACAACATGATCACTGAAAAAACAGCCAATCAAAAGTTAGTAAGTTATTAGTAGCCAAGTAATTTATACAGTAAGTTTTTTAAAACCCTGTGAAACAGTCTATAGCAAAAAATATTTAATGTGGGCTGTCAGCATGTTGTACGATGTCTAATATGATGTGTGAGAGGCTTCCGCGGGAAGTAGTTTGAGGGTCTACAGAGGGAGTAGAAGAGGCAGGGAGCCTGGACTGGCCAGAGGTAGAAAGGAGAAGCACCACTGACTGCAGAAATCCTCCGCAGGATTCGCAGTCCGCTGAACACTTGCACAGGGAAGGAAACTGAGACTCCTAGAGGGAAAACAACTTGCTCAAGGCCACGTGGCAGGTTTCAAGTCATGACTTTTGACGTTGGAACGGGGTCTCTTTCCAAAACACACTAGAGCCCACCTAGTGGTCTCTAAGGCCCCAGCTCAGGTCTGGAACCTTTAAAGTCCAAGTACCCCTTGCTTCCCCTCCTTTCTTGACCTTCAGCCAAGGCCTACAGTTGCCAACCTGGCAAGACCACAGGCTGGTCTCACCTGACCCTGAGTGTTCACAGGGGCAGCCTGTGAGCCCATAGCCTCCTGACACCCTAACACTGAATCACCCACCGCCCACCAAGGCTGCCCAGGACAGAAGCAGTGCCTGGCGGACAAGAGCAGGGGAAGCCAGGAAAGCTTTCAGACCTGTGGTTTAGGAACTAGAGCTGCTGACACCCAGAGCAGGCCCACACACTGGGGGCTGCTCCCTGTAGCCAGGGGTAACATAACCCAGGAAGTCAGCCAGGCAGGGTAGAAGTCCCCACAGAGAAATTGTTTCCATAAGGGAGGGGCGCCATTCCCCGCCCCGCCCCCCCACCCCACCCCACACACCCTGCAGTGAGCCACACCCCCCAGGGGCTCCTTGCAGCTCACCACTTTCAGTGGCAAAGCTACAGCCCCACATTCCTGCCCCTGTGAGGGTGCGCACTGCCTCAGTAGGAGTAAGCATAGGCAGAAGAAAAGAGTTGATTCTCTCAAGTATCAGCTACTCTGGCCAGCTCTGGGCCTGCTCAGTGTGGGTGGAGTCTGGGGAGGCATCCGCAGATAGCTCTCAGGGTAGCCTGGAAGTCCTGGCCTCCAAGGTCAGATATTACTACCAAGAATCCTGAGGAGGCCCTGTTCTCACACCTTCTTTGGCAGGTGCCCTCAGGCAGGCCAGCTGGGCAAAGCTGGGGAGGAAGAAAGGGAGGCTCCCAGTGCTCTGGTGAGGGTGTCTGTCCCTGTGGCAACCTCTCCTCTCTAAAACTACATGTGGATTCAGGATGCTCCATCTGGCAAGAGCAGGTGGAATCAGGGCAGAAGCATAATCAGGATGCTGGATTTCAGATCTGGGGCTCTCAATTTATCAAGAACACAAAAATAAAAGACAAAGAGGCCAGGAAAAAGAAGTGTGATGCGGTATGTACGATGCAGTATGTATGTGCGTGTGCCATTTCTGTGCCACGTGATGTGGGAAGGGGACCTGACTCAGTATGTATGACAGGGAGATGGTTTTGAGGGGGAGGAAATTAACCAAAGGAAACAGGAAATTGAAGTCAGATGGTGAAAGAAATTGAAAAATTGGCCACACTGATGGTCAGAGAATGATAAGAGTCCAAGAGCTCAAAAAGGTCTGGCGACTGTCTGAATAAGGAGAGGAGAGAAGCCCTGCCCCACAAGAGTCCCTCTAGGGCCTTGGGGCCCCCCTGCCACTGGAGACAGGGCACACAGAGTAAACAGCGGGAAGTGTGACTGCGGTTGCAATCAACAGAAAACCTGACTTGCAGGCACCTGAACAAATAGTGGTTTCTTTGTCTCACATAAAAGAAAATCTGAAAGTGGGCTGGGGTGGGCCTTTAGCAGTGTCAGGACTGGCATCCTGAGGTTCTCTTGGCTTTTCCCGTGGAAATATAGTTACGGCAGTTTCAAATATCGGGAACTTTTTCAGAGTAGGAAGAAAGAGAAGGGAACTGTGCCAGACGGCCTGTCCTAGGAGTGCTCCTTTCACTGGTCACATGTTCTCCCCTAGTGGCAAGGCAGGCTGGGAAAGTAGAGTGCAGAGTTCTGTTAGTAAGGAAGAAAGGGAAATGGATATTGGGAAGGCAACCAATCCCTAGAGGTTCAGGACAGAGTGCCAAACATTTTTGCTAAAGACTAAAGTTGAGCTGAAAGAGTCTCCAGAAAACAGTGAGGCCTCACTTTGGGAATGGCAATCTAACACCCCAAAGTCTAGCCCCTTGTTGCAAGTCTTAGTCATCACTAATTGTCTCAATCTTCACAGCAACCCCACGTGGCAGGTGCTATTGTTTTTCCCACACTGCAGACAGGAAAGAAGAGTTTCCCACTTTGCACAGCACACTTTGCAGAAATACATCTGAGTCAAGAATTCACCTCCATCACTCAATTACAGATCCCTGGCTCTTCCCGAAAACCAGAACAGCAGTAAGGAGGCCTTTGAAATCAGACCTGCATTCAAGTCCCTATTCTGCTACTTGTCAATGTGTGGCCTTGGGCAAGGTACTTGGCTCTCTGGGCCCCCCAGAGGTTGCAGGGTTAATAGGAGAAGATGAATTGGGTGCATTTCATGGGGCCGAGAAATAGCAGGTGTTGAACAGTATCAGTGTCTTCTAGAGAGGAAGCAATGTGGAAATTCAGCCATGGACTGGTTTTGCATAAACCATCACATTATTTCCCATACACTTTCCTGATAAATCTAACTCTTTATGTTCAGGAGTCATCTGTTTGTTTTTGCCTTTGCCACTAAAAATCTGACGTGGTTGAGGTGTTCAGCGGTTACTTTGACGAACATTTATTGAGCATCTACCAAGTACCAGGCACTCTGCTGCTTGGAGGGCTGGTCCTTGCGTTAGGAGTTTGCAATCTGTTGTATTGACAGAAAGGCACGTGCAGGCAAATAACTCTTAGACCAGACAGGGCAGCGAGAGACGTGGAGTGATAATTCAAAGAGCTGGGATTTCAGAGATGGCAGAGTGACCTAGGTGTGACATAGTCTTGTCATTCCTTCTCTAGGGAGCAGTGCTCCTGGGCTGCCGTTAGAAGAGGCACCAGCAGGACCAGCTACAGAGCTTGTGGGACCCCATGTTAAAATATTAAGAATTTTAGTGATAAGGCCCTGGCTGGGGGGCTCAGTTGTGAGTTCAATCCCAGTCAGGGTGCATACCTAGGTTGTGGATTTGTTTAATCCCTGATTAGCAAGGTCCGGATGCCTATGATCCCCAGTCCAGGCGTATATGGGAGGCAACTGATAATGTTTCTCCCTCACATCAGTGTTTCTCTCTCTCATCAATCAATATATCCTCAGGTGAGGATTAAAAAAAGAGAGAGAATTTCAGTAACAACAGAGCCTTAAAGCAAGCACGGGGCCCTCCTGAGCACAGGCCCCGTGGCTGCATGGGCTGCACGCCCACGCAGCAGCCCCGAGTGCTGCCGTCCCCCGACCTCCTTCAGGCCTCTCAGGTCCTGTGGAGAGGCAGCTGCCACCTTTGGGAGACTCGGGCACAGGGCACACTCTGTGGGCAATGGGCCAGAAGACCTCCTTCAGGCTAGTGACTATGCGTCACGGCTGCCCACTTCTGCCTGAGGAAAGTCATTTCTGTCTGATGAGAGTCACCAGGGTTGACTATGGGTTTCCGCAAATCAGAATGGGAGGTAATTTCCCAGTGTGAGAAAGAGCCACCCACGATAGTCTCAGGCAGTTGACAATGGCCTGTCCCTCGCTGTTTCTTCTGCAGTACCACTAACCATGAGCAGAAGGGTCAAAGGCCAGGGAAAAAAATGGGAACTACTGATGTTACTAAACCTAAAAGGGAAGTCCTCGGGACCTGCTGATCTCAGAGACAGATGCCATGGACAGAAAGGAAAATAGGATGTATAATAAACTATACTGCACACATAGATATTTGTGATAGGCACCTGCATCAAAGTGAGATATTAAGTGACATTCTTGTGCTGGTTGGGCCCTCCAGAGGTCAACTAGGCCATCCCTCTGCCTCCAGCTATTGCAAGGCAAATGCAGAGAGTTCTGGGATGTGAAGCATCCCTGGGCATCAACCATGAAGGAAGCCATCTTACAGGTCTGTCAGGTATGCACAGGGTTGACGTTCTGCCTCCCACCTACTGCTCTGCTGCCCACTTACAACTCATATGACCCTCCTTAGAGCCCAAGAACACATCTCTGTCAACACCCCAGTTTGAACAGGGACCTCCATTTCTATGCACAGCCTTTGGAATCAGCTCTCACTGGGATCAACCCAGCTCCACTCCTCCTGCTTCAACCTAGAGATCAGACCAGAAAGATATAAGTCCAGGTACAGAATTCTCCTGGCAGAGATGCCAGAAGCAAAGGAGCCATAATGTGCCATGGTTTACTCTGCTGTGCTTACCAGGCCAGGCCCGAATGCACCCCGAATTCACAGCCTACGGTCACAGGGTGGTTCACAAACCCTCCACAGCTAAAGCTCCGGCATGAGGCCCTCCCAAGGGCCCTCCTTTGAAGTAAACTTAGGGTGTGTGGCCAGTTCCTTCCAGTGGGGTCCTGAATGATGGATCACAGCCAGGGCAGGTCTCCCAGCTGGACCATAAGCACCAGGGAGGCTGGGACTTTTTTTTTAATTAAAGATTTTATTTATTTACTTTTTTAGAGAGAGGGGAAGGGAGGGAAAAAGAGAGGGAGAGACAGCAATGTATGGTTGCCTCTCACATGGCCCTCACTGGGGACCTGGCCCGCAACCCAGGCATGTGCCCTGACTGGGAATCGAACTGGGACCCTTTGGTTCCCAGCCCACGCTCAATCCACTGAGCCACACCAGCCGGGGTGAGGCTGGGACTTTTGTAATGAGGCTTGGTATAACTTTGTTGCACTGAGCCCAAGAATCAACATCTGGCACTCAGAGGGTATGGGCGAAATTTCAGCTTGCTCTGCTTTTTTTTAAGAATGACATTTTTGTACTACTATAAAAAATAATAACATTGGCCAGGATGTAGTGAAAATGGGATCTTTGTGCACTGTTGGTAGAATGTAAAATGGTATAGCCACTAAGAAAAACAGTGTAGAGGTTCCTCAAAAAAATTAAAAATAGAATTGCCATGTGATCCAGCAATCCCACTTCTGGGTATGTACCCAATAGAATTGAAAGTAAGGTCTGGAAGAGAGAATTGTGCACCTATGTTTGTAGCAGCATTACTCACAGTAGCTGAAATGTCATCAATCCACGTGTCTATCTATAGGTAAATAGATAAACAAAACAGAATATTATTCACCCTTAAAAAGGAAGGAAATTATGAACCATGCTACAACATAGATGAATCCTGGGAACATTATGTTAAGTTTAAGAAATCAGTTACAAAGGACTTCCAGCCAAGATGGAGGTGTAGGTAGACATGCTGTGTCTCCTTGCACAACCAAAAGACAGAAAACAACAATTTAAAAACGAAAAACAACCAGAACTGACAGAAAATAAAACTTTAGGGAAGTCTGACAACCAAATAGTTAAAGACTTGTTCATCCAGACCAGTAAGCAGGGCAGAGCTGGGCACACAGCAAGACAGTGGTTTGTGAAGCCGGGTGCACAACGCTGAAACAGGCTGGGGGAGATGGAGGCTGGCGGACCGGACCCAGCGGGACGGAGGCAGTAGAGCAGAGGGTCCTGCATTCGCACGCGCAGATAAACGAGGAGAAAAAGGTGGGGAGCAGAGCAGACCGTGCAGTACAGGGGCCCAGCGAGGGGAAATAAAGCCTCAAATCACCAATTGAAAATACCTGTGGGGGTTGAGGCAGCAGTGGGAGGAACTCCCACCCTCACAGAGCAGTTTGTTGGAGAGACCCACAGGGTCCTAGAACAAGCCTGCCCATGTGGGAATCAGCACCAGAAGGGCCCAATTTGCTTGTGGGTAGCGAGTGGAGCAAGCACCATTGTGCCCTCTCAGACCCCTTCCCCACAGACAATGTCACAACGCAACATTGTGGGTTACCCCACCCTGGTAAACACCTAAGGCTCCACCCCCTTACTACATAACAGGTGCACCGAGGGAAAAGAAAATGGCCCAAATGAAAGAGCAGATCAAAACTCCAGAAAAAATATAACTAAGCCACAAAGAGATAGCCAACCTATCAGATGCACAGTTCGAAACACTGGTAATCAGGATGCTCACAGGATTGGTTGAATTTGGTTGCAAATTAGATGAAAAAATGAAGGATATGCTAAATGAAATGAGGGGAAATGTGCAGGGAACCAATAGGGATGGGAAGGAAACTGGGACTCAAAACAACGGTGTGAACCACAAGGAAGAAAAAAACATTCAACCAGAAAAGAACGAAGAAACAAGAATTCAAAAAAATGAGGAGAGGCTTAGGAACCTCCGGGACATCTCTAAACATCCCAACATCCAAATTATAGGGGTGCCAGAAGGAGAAGAGGAAGAGCAAGAAATGGGAAACTTATTTGAAAACATAATGAGAGAGAACTTCCCCAATCTGGCAAAGGAAATAGACTTCCAGGAAGTCCAGGAAGCTCACAGAGTCCCTAAGAAGTTGGACCCAAAGAGGAACACACCAAGGCATAGCATAATTACATTACCCAAGATTAAAAATAAGGAGATAATCTTAGAAGCAGCAAGAGAAAAGGAGACAGTTACCTACAAAGGAGTTCCCATAAGACTGTCAGCTGATTTCTGAAAAGAGACCTTACAGGCAAGGAGGGGATGGAAAGAAGTATTCAAAGTCATGAAAGGCAAGGACCTACATGCAAGAATACTCTATCCAGCAAAACTTTCATTTAGAATGAAAGGGCAGATAAAGTGCTTCTCAGATAAGGTCAAGTTCAAGGCGTTCATCATCACCCAGCCTTTATTATATGAAATGTTAAAGGGATTTATATAAGTCATGGAAGGTCATCAACAGGGGACTGGGAGGTGGAGAGAGGGGGGAAAGGTACAGAGAATAAGTAGCATAAATGGCAGGTATAAAACAAACAGGGGGAGGTTAAGAATAGTGTAGGAAATGTAGAAGCCAAAGAACTTATGTGTATGACCCATGGACAAGAACTAAAGGGGGGAAAAGTGGGGGTGGGGATGGTTATGCAGTGCAGAGGGGAATAAATCGGGGGGGAATGGGACAACTGTAATAGCTTAATAAAATATATTTAAAAATATTTAAACGAAAAAAAACTTGTTACAAAAATACAAATGCTGTATGAGTCCACTTACGTGAGGTGCCGAGAGCATTCATACTCCTACAGACTAAGACTGGAGCGGTGGTGGCCAGGGTGGGGTTCAGAGTTGTGCACTGGGTGCAGAGTCCCATCTGTGCCAGATGCAGAGAGTTCTGGAGATTGGCTACACCACAACGTGGATGTGCGCACCAGTGTTGAGCTGCATATTTACAAACAGTTAGATGGTAAATTCTGTCATGTGTATTTCATCACTATTAAAAATGGTACTATTGTTGTCCTGTAACTGAGTTTGGCTCAGTTGGTTGGAGTGTCGTCCTGTAGCTGAGGGGCTGCAGGTTTGATTCCCAGTTGGGGCATGTGCCTGGGTTGTGTGTTTGATCCCCTGTTCGGGCACATGCGCTCTCTGATCCAGGTGTGTGACAGAGGTGGCCAGTCGATGCTTCTCTCTCACATCAATGTTTCTTTCCCTTCCTCTCTCTCTAAAAGCCATGAAAAAAAGAAGGAAAATAAAATTTTACCACTGTTAATAAATAAAAAATTTAATGTCATTTTTATTGTTTCCCTACAGATGACAGAACTATTTATCAAAAGTCTTGAACTTACAGAAAAGTCTCAAGAGTTAAAGATGTAATATATCTTGTATATTATATGAAAAACATAAAGAAATAAAAATTACCCATTATGCTACTACCCAGAGACCAGTGTTGCTCGTAGCATGAAATACTCCCTCTCTGTTTTGAGCATATACAGGTATACATCTATCTATACATCTATAATTTATATCAGTTAATAGATACAACTATATACTTTTCATTTAACTAGATTATGAGTATTTCCAGAGGTTTTCAACATTTTAAGCAATGCTGTGATAAACACCCTTATGTGTACACTATTACCCACATTCTGATCATTTCCTTAGAACAATTTCCCAGAAGCGAAGGGCCTGAGTCAGAGACTGAGTACATGGGCCCACAGCACACAGCAATCGGGCCTCCTCTGAGGGCCTTGTTTTATTCACAGGCCCCCACTCACCCAGGGCTCTGCTGTCTGTCCCTTCAATGCTTGTAAAGCCACAGACTTTCCTCTTCACTTCTGTTACATCAACTGCAGGTGCTAGGGAACCCAACGCTCTGGAATCTAAGCAGAGTAAAACGAGGCTTTGTGCTTCTGCGGGATAACTTTGCAGGTTCAAATAGCGCGTAAAAGAAGCCCAGAGTCGCAGTTGCTGGACAGGACTGAGCGATGGCCTCATTCAACCCTGCCATCTTACAAAGCAGGAAAATGAGGCACGCAGGAAGAATAATATTCCTTTCTCTTGATGGATGGTTTGAGATAAAACTGAGCTTGGTCCATCACCCCAGGGAGGGGTCACAGCAGAGAGTAAGTTCCCCAGCTCACTGGACCAAGCGCCAGGTTCCAGAACAGCTGCAGGGTCGATTGAGGCCACCTTTTGACAGTCTGAGTGACAAGGGCCTCATGGCCACGTCCTGGCTCCCAGGAGGTGCCAGCAAAACCCTACAAGACAGCGGCTCAGACCCTTCTCCTATAGTAAATCAGAAAATCAGAAAACCAGGTTTTAGATTTGCAGCCCAGCCCCCGGTCCATGGCAGGCGTGGGGTGGGTGGCACGCGACCAGAGAGAGTCAGAGATGGACCCAGACTTGCCTGCTAAGAGATGCAGTTGGGGAGGGGTGGGGAAGGGGTCCTACCTTTTCTGAGCACCTGCTGAGTGCAAGGTCCTGAGGAAAATACAGGGCAAATACATCTTAAATAAAAATAATATTTATTATATGTTATATGTTATAAAGAATATTACTGTGTAATAGCAATACCTTTTGCTTTACTTACATTATTTTTTTAAAAATTATTTTATTGTTGTTCACTTACAGTTGTCTGCATTTACCCCCACCCCCAACCCCAGGCAAACCTACCTCCCTCCCTTGCTTCCACCCTCCCCCTTGGTTTTGTCCATGTGTCCTTTATAGCAGTTCCTGAATACCCTGGTCCCCATTATCTCCTTCCCCCTCCCCTCTGCTTACTGCCAGATTGTTCTAAATTTCAATGTCTCTGGTTATAATTTGTTTTTCTGGTTGTATTTTACTTGCTTACCTCACAAGCATCTTGGCTGTGGCTGATCTGAGTTCCCCGGTAGCTGATCTGGCCTCGGTGCCTTCTCTCATGAGTAAGGAAGTATACTCTCTATGAGTATAAAACCCCTTAACATTTCATATAGTAGAGGCTGCATGATGATGTACTCCTTGAACTTGACCTTATCTGAGAAGCACTTTCTCTGCCTTTCCATTCTAAATGAAAGTTTTTCTGGATAGATTATTCTTGGTTGTAGGTCCTTGCTTTTCATGATTTGAAATATTTCTCTCCAGCCCCTTCTTGCTTGGAAGGTCTCCTTAGAGAAATCTGCTGACAGTCTTATGGGGATTCCTTTATAGGTAACTGTCTCCTTTTCTCTTGCTGCTTGTAAGATTCTTTCCTTATTCTTGACCTTGGGTAATGTTATTATGATGTGCCTTGGTGTGTTCCTCTTTGGGTCCCGCTTCTTTGGGGTTCTCTGAGCTTCTTGGACTTCCAGGAAGCCTATTTCCTTTGTGAGATTTGGGAAGTTCTCGTTCATTATCTGTTCAAAAATACGTTCAATTTCTTGGTGTTCCTCTTGTCCTTCTGGCAGCCCTATGATCCGGATGTTGGGTCGTTTACAAATGTCTCTGAGTTTCCTGAGTCCCTCATTTTTTTTAATTCTTGTTTCTTCCTTCTGGTCTACCCCATTGGTTTGAGTCCCAGCTTCCTTTTTTTCCCTATTGGTTCCCTGTAAATCTTCCTCCATTATCTTTATCGTATTGTTCATTTGTTCAACTATTTCTTCCAGTTTTGTGAGCATCCTGATTACCAGTGTTTTAAACTGGGCATCTGTTAATTTGGCTATCTCTTCGTTCGTTAGTTGTAATTTGTTCTGATCTT